>JADLZN010001365.1:70890-161011 GCA_018155175.1 Sinocyclocheilus anophthalmus | reverse complement strand
AGTTTACAAGCTGATTGTGCATAGATAAGATCCCTGAAGTTGCAAAGACTAAGGTCTCAAATTCAAAGAGATATTCTTTATCAAATTTAAGTCAGCCACGCCTACCTAAAACAGCACGTTCTAAATCGACTAACACCCCCACATATCTAACCTGCCTATGTGGACATATTTGCTAATGGCAAGCCTCAAATGTGAACGCAGAAAGAGGCGTGGTTTCACCTAAGATGACTACAAACATACGCGAATGCAGTATTTGTGGGACACCGTTTCGTGAACCTAGGAGAGGGGGTCATTCTGACTTTGCTATGACAATCTGGCGCTTCTGATCAGCTACTGTTTTGTTATTAGTTGAAGTATTTGCAATTGACTGTTCAAATGTGGAGTTTTGGGCTCATCCGGGTGGTGTGTGGGTTGTGTGTGTGTTGAGAGAGAGAAGAGAGAGGAGAGAGAGATAGAGTGAGAGAGAGAGAGAGAAAGGAGAGAGAGAGAGAGAGGGGGTGGGTGGGGGGGGGGGGGGTCACATCACAGTAGAGTCAGCTGTCTTATCCGCGGCTTGTGTACTGCATCATCACTGACTCTATTGCCCTTTCGGGCTTGAACTGATGGCAACACTAATGACATTATTTACTGTCTTTACATTTATTTTTAAAGATGAAGCTCGTGATTATGGTAAAGGGGCGTTACATTTCCGACGAGTGCTTTCGGTGTTCAGCCAATCACAATGCACTAGGTCAGCTGACCAATCAGAGCAGACTGCGCTTGACGGAAGGGAGGACTTTGTAGAAAACGAAGCGTTTTGAGAGAGGCGGGGCATATAGGACTTACAATAATGTACAGTATTTTGAAAAATAATGTGTTTTTTGGAACATTAAAGCATGTCAACATAAGCGGTTACCCAAATACATAAATAATGATCTTTAAAAAAGGAATCATATGAACCCTTTAAGTAAAAAACACAAATCGAGTATAAAAGTATCTATACAATCATCATTTTTAAAAAGTCAGTCATATGTAAATAGTTTCATACATACGACTATGCAAATATTTTCTGTACCCACTGTATATATATATTATGCATTTGTTCCTCTTTGGCCCACATACATGCATTCGCCTGAGTACAAAGGTAATTTTCTGCTTAATATTTGCTGTGTTATCAGAGCACAGATGATAAAAATCTGTCCCAAGAACCATAAAACAGACAAGAAGATTTTCGCAACAGGATCATAAAAACCCTTCAATGAGACGACAGATGGACCGACCGAACTGTCTCTCTCACAGTTGCTTCATTTCACTTTATATCTCTCCATTTTATTTCTATTTCCAGGTCATATTTAACCCCAAAATTATATTTATATTCCGTTTATATTTTATTAATTAAAAATAGTACATTATTTTATTTATCTTTATTAAATATTTAATAAAATTGCTAAATGAAGCATAATACAGAAAATACTACCATTCTTATAAAATTACAAATTGTATCAGATATATTTTTTGTATTGCAATTTGATGAAGAAAATGTGCTTGTTATTAATGTAAATAAGTGTCAAAATGCATTTTGAATTTTTCCACAAAAAAAAATTATAATATTATTGTTATTTTGGGTTGAATGTGGGTCCATTGATTCAAGCTGGATTAAATGGCATGAAAATTGTATTATCAATCAAATATAATATAATTAATTCTAATTTATAACTAAACATGTTTTGTCCTAATGTGTACTAGTTGTATTAAAATATAATAATGATTTTAAAAATAGAATAGCATCTATCTTTCTCATATTAAGCCGAATTTGTCCACAATATCACCATGAACCGATTACAGGTTCAGTCCCTCTGAAGTAACCTGTGCTAAAGCCTCTTCCTCTCTTACTGCAGGATCTGAACCAGCAGCCCTCTAGATACCTGTCCCCACCTTCATGTCCTGAGAGTCAGATGCTGTGATTTCCTACCAGTCGGTTGCAGTTCTTCTGTATCATGTGCTGCCGTGCGGAGTGGAGCAGGACACACGTCCACCGGCACACACTGACCCTGATCGTCCTGAGCCAGTCCATCCGGACACTGACACCCCGGCACACAGACCCTGCTGCCCTCCTGCTCCTCACAGCTCCAGCCGTCCCACAGATCAGCGCAGGACGTCCCACACTCCTGATACACCTGCCCTCCAGAGCACTGCACCGCTGCGGGGAGACACAATAGTTCATATACTGTGAAAATCAGTGTCTTTGAATTAAGTGAACATTTTTAATTATACTTTTGATATTGAATGAAATCAAAGTATATTTATAATCAACATGTTTCTCGACTCGCAGTCTGGGAATGTATTTGACACCTCTCTAGTAGTCTTGCCGTTCACCTTTAACAATATCATATATAATATTTAATATAACATTATTTTAATTAATAGTCATAGTTATATATTAAATGATGCAATGACCTATTAAATATTATATAAATAATAAAATGAGTAAGAAGTAATATTATGTAAGCACAGATTATTAATAATATTCCAATATATATAAATGTTAAACATGTACAAAATTAAACATTGTAGGATTAATCAGTTTCTTAAACAGCGAATATGCAATAGCACACTAATATATAATCAAATATTAAATATCAATATTATTTTTAAAATACTATATTATATCCTTAAATTATATAATAATATATTATATAATTAAAAAAATTGGTTTTTATATATTAATATAAAAATTATTATCACAGTTCTAATTATAGTTATTATTATACATACATATCTAACATATATTCAAATAGAAACTTGAAATGAAGACATCTTGTACACTATTTCTGATCCTTAGCTGTATTTTTGATCAAATAAATGCAGCCTTGGTGAGGCATAAAAAATCCGACTGAAGCAGCAATTTTTGAACTTATTGTATGTTGAATGCATACATTAAATTTTAGGGTTTTGTATTTGATTTACAAATTATAAACAATAAAAGTAACTATGTAATGTACTATAAACGAAATACATTTCAATAAATAAATAATACACACACTACTTATATTGTAATTGTTTCAATAACAAACAAACAAACCAGTGTAGGCAAATAATCAATACCAAAATATATAAAGCAATTACAGTATTTTTATTTAATAAATTAATTTACATTTAATGTTAGAGTTGGGGATGAATCAATATATAGTCGCACGTCAATGAGAGAGTTTAGGCACTACATTTTTTCATCGTGTGCGTTAAAGGGGTCATATGATGCGATTTCTCTTTGAAGTGTTACAAGCTCTTTTGTGCATAAAGAAGATCTGTAAAGTTCAAAGACTAAAGTCTCAAATCCAAAGAGATATTCTTTATAAGTTAAGAGTCAGCCACACCTACCTATAATGGCTCGTTCTAACACGCCCCCACGTGTCTATGTCACTATGTGGGAAGGTTTGCATAACACCGGCCAAATGTTCACGCTAAGAAAGAAGGAGTAACTTTTATTCTCGCTGTAGTATTGTTGTTGCCGCCGTCGCTGCCATGTTGTGGAGACGCTGTGTGCTTCGTTGTGAAAGCGAACTACTTTGTTGGCCTTCCAAAAGAGGACACGACTAAAATCAGTGGTTAAGTTGTATTTACAAACACTGTTCCAGAACAGTTCAACCCAAATATTCGGATGTGTGCAGCACATTTTATAGAGGACTGTTTTGTTTCCTGATCCTGGGAGAGTAGACTACAATGCCGGCTGTTCTGACTCACAGACTGTAAGTCGTTTTCATTTTAAGGATTTGCCACTGATGATTCAAAAGCGAGTTTTTTGGGCAGTGTAGAGTGGGGCTTGTTGTTTGTCATTTCTCAGATTACAAATGCATACATGGTTTTATGTTTGCGCGGCGCGATGCAACGCAACGCGTAAAGAGACAGTATGTCATTATAATCAGTAATTATGTCCCCACTGGGTCCAACAAATGCCTCGTTTGTAATGGGTATTAATGTTTATGTCTCGTCGCTCCGGCACGGCATCAACAGTATGTGAGGGCGTAACATTTCACGTCACACCGCTTGGGTATCACCAACACAACGCCCTGGTAGCTGGCCCGCAGAAGCACACCTCGCTTTCACAGAACCGAGACTTTGTAAAAATTGGATGCGTTTCAGAAAGCGGGCATAGGAGGAGAAACAATAATGTTACAAGTCTTGGAAAATATGTGTTTTTTTTTTACTTTAAACCGCATGAACACATTCATTACACCAAATACACAAAATATGTTCTTTTTAGCAACATCATTTGACCCCTTTAAGGATTTAAGTAAAATGTTCAAATTATTTTTAAATGCCACAGCACTATAGAGGAAACTTTAAGCACTCTACAATATTTTGGCTGAGATACAACTATTTGAAAATCGGGAATCTGAGGGTGCAAAAAAATCTAAATACTGAGAAAGTCGTTTTTTTAAGTTGTCCAAATGAAGTTCTTAGCATGCATATTCCTAATCAAAAATTAAGTTTTTATATATTTACGGTAGGGCATTTACAAAATATCTTCATGGAACATGATCTTTACTTAATATTCTATCTAATGATTTTTGTCATAACAGAAAAATCTATAATTTTGACCCATACAATGTTTTTTGCTACAAATATACCCCAGCGACTTTAAGACTGCTTTTGTGCTCCAGGGGCACACACATATATATAGATATTTAGTATATATAATATATATATCTATATATGATATTATATATATATAATTATGATATATATATATATATATAATTCCTTCATATATTCAGGGTTTGTCCAAAGCTTTAAGATTTAAAAATAGACAGATGATGTCTCTTTTCCATCTCGATTTTTAGTTGTTTTATTTTCATTTTAAAAGGCATCTTGAAGCCTCTTGTTGAGAACCACTGGGTAGACCAAAAGAAGTCAGTTTAACATCAAGTAAAAATTAAAAATAAAATCATATAATATCTGTACAATCCTCATATTAATGCATATGTTTGACATATAATGGAGGAAACGTATCTGATCTGACAGAAAGAGCGTGAGCCTGGTGTTTTCCTCACTTGAATATATAACAGGGTGCTTTAGGTCCCTGTCTCTTGTAATAAAGTGCGATGACGTCGTCTCCTCCGTGCTCATGACGCATTCGCTCCACATCCAGCCTCCAGCCCTGAGTGTTGAGCTGATACACTGCACACTGCACCTTCTCCTCCACCGTATGTTCACACCAGTGCCTGACGTAAAGATTCAAAGAGGTACAAAAGTTACTTCACATTCAAGGATTGTTTAAATCACTAACCCTGAGTTTAATAAAGCTTGACTTAGCAAACAAACAAAGGGTACATTTTAAAAATGTCAAATCACTACTTGTATTTTTTAATGTTCGGTTGTAGTAAAACATCTCACCCCATGAGCACGAGCAGATTAAACCCCAGCAGAGACACGAGCAGAAGCTTCGTTGTGTCTCTGAAGAGCTGAAGTTCTTCACCATCAAGTCGAGAAACTGCATTTAAAAAGATTACTTAAATTAAATTATTTGAGGATGAAATGCCCATCTAAGATTTAAATGATACGGTAAACTCCATACAAGTGAGAAATTTGGACACACATGATAGAATTTGATATAAATGATAGAAACGCCTGCTCAAAATTAGTTTAAAAGACAATTATAAGTGTGCATATGCATTAAGATCTTTACAATTTACAAATATATATATAAAAACTTGTATAGAAAATAAGTAGAATAAAACATATTCATAAAAGCATATATATGAATCAATTAAAAAAATGTAAATAATATATATTTTAATCACAAGTTTTTTTTTATGTGTATATATATTTATATACACACATATATACACACATACACTAAATTGTAAAATTGTACCCTAACCCTAACCAACATACTTATAATTGTCTTTCATGCTAAATTATCATGTTCCTCCGTCAATAATGTGCAAAGCATCCCAGAATGCACTTTATGAAGTTGGTTGATTAACGTCTGGAGTGAAATCACAAAATCATTCCCATATTTAGACCAGGACATCCGCTTTTAAAAGGCAGTGACGGCAGTTATGAAACATAGTAATTAGTTACTTAAGTCTGAGTGAAGTGAGTGAGTTTTTACCTGAGTTTATCAGAAGCCCTTGAGCACAAAACGTCTGATATTTTCGGATCTTTACTAATTGATTCCTTTGTCTTTATTTATCCCTGTATTGCTCTTTACGCTCTTTTTGTAAGTCCAAATAAATCCATAAATCAGTGAATACGTCTCTGTATTCACTCTGTTCCACGGGTGTTGAGCAGTTCTTTGGTCATGTTGTGTGCTGGTTGGTAGGTTTTAAACGGTGAGTATGGACAGACCCATGGCAGCAGGTGTAAGGCGTGTCATTGGTGGAAAGTCCGGTGGGTCACAGCTGTAGATGCACGCATTAGCTCGCCCTTTGGTGACGCCAATGTTGCTCTGTCCTGAAAGAGGAAGGGGGTTGTGAAGTTAGCAGTAGATCCCTCTGATGGAGGGCTATTTGTGCAAGTCTAATCCTATAAAGACTCCTTTGGTGGAAGGATTTCAGGGGCGTTTATTTAATAAAGTACACTCTTAAAAATAAAGGTGCTTCAAAAGGTTCTTCAAGCGATGCCATAGAAGAACCATTTTTGGTTCCACAAAGAACCATTCAGTCAAAGGTTCTTTAAAGAACCATCTCTTTCTTACCTTTTTGTAATCTGAAGAGCCTTCTTTCGCCACAAAGAACCTTTTGTGAAACAGAAAGGTTCTTCAGACGTTAAAGGTTCTTTATGGAACCATTTAGACAAAAAGGTTCTTCTATGGCATCGTGAAGAACCTTTATTTTTAAGAGTGAAGTCATAGTTAAGACTGCAGGGACAGTAAACGCAACGCAACAGCCACGCACTGCACTGGCCCAGAGCTTCAAAAAAGAGATTTTGAGGTGTCCAGACACAAACACAGCTGCCACCATCCAACATTTCCTTTCGCCTGAGAAGATTTCCTCTTCATTTCACCACACGTGTCTTTTTAGGATGCATTCAGTGAGGAATAAGAGCGTAAGCAGCAGAGTATGTCTTCTCATCCCAGATCCATGCAATATTGGGCTTGAACGAGTGACCTCTGACCTTCAGGGGAGGATTGACTTTTTTTTCCCCATGTCAAAGACTTCCTCCAATCCCAGTTTAACATGTAAAGTCATTATAGGTTTGTTGGTTTGACTTCCTAAAGAGTGTAAACAAGAGAGTTTCAAACACTGTTACAGCCTGATATAGCAACATTAGGTTTGCATTTCCATTGGTTTACTCTAGTGGTAAGTTAAAAACTTTTGATTTAATCTGTAATTGACTAAAACAAGGTATCTTACCTTCTAGAACAGCCTCTGCTTTGGTCTGCATATTTTGCCTTACAATACTGTCTTCTTGTTAGGCAAATTACTCTGTTTTGTATCAAAGAGAGAGATGCAGATGATACAGATGCACATTAACTAAAGTAAAAGATGCATGCAGTCTCTAGTTTTAGAAACAGAGGTCAAATGTATGCAAACACTGCAGTAGTGCAGAGAAGGATGAGACACTGGTTTAGTAAAAAGTCTACATCTGAAACTGTTAAATAAGAAGAATAGGTAAAAATGGTTAATGCTTTGGATTTGACATTAATCATTAGAAAACAAGTATTATAGAAAGCATGAGATAAAATCTCACCTGAATATTTCATCAACCTTGCATCATACATCCTTGATGAATACATTTATAAATTTGTTTTTCTTGGGATTGAAAATATAATATAAGAATACTGTGTTTCTTGATGTTTTAACCATGATGCTTGGAAAAATAAATAAATAAAAAACGTCAAATAATGAGCAATAAGTCAGAGCTGGAAAAAAATAAACTACAGTATACTTCACGGACGCTTGGACCGCATAATTCAAGGTTTTTTCTCTCTCACTGGCCTTTCTTTTGAGCTTTTTATCAATAGTCTCTTTGACCGTTTGTTTATAACATTTTTCTTTCCAGCTAAACATCTGCATCACAAAAATATAAACAGCCAAGACGTGTGTTATTATCTGTGAAGCCAAAAACCCTGATTATTATTATTATATCTGAAATAACACTGTTGCAGTTTAAACGTAAAACAGATACAGTCTCACTAAACTGAAAACCAGTAAAAAAAAGTACTTATAAACTTAAGACAGTAATATAAAACTTAATATTGCACATATAACAGATTACTACTTTCAGATGGGGATTTAAGTGCTTGTCATTAAGCCCTCTGCAGGCCAGAGTTATGAAAGACTCAAGCTAATAATTAACCGTAAGAGTCTCACATTAGGTGGGTAATGATGGCCTATTTCATGTTTGACCGATCATATTTCTGTGGTGTGAAACTAACAGCTACTACAGTCTTTCCAATTCCCAGTCCCACGTTGCCCTCACTTCAGCTGTCAGATTTTTGTTTCTCCCTGTTGAAAAAGTGCACATAAGCTGTATTGATCTAACATATGTGAGCTGATTTACATGTGTTAACTGCATTTTAAAGTTTCTTTATCTGGGGTTTTATTTTAAAACATTTTCAACTGGACTTACCTTTGAAATATCTAATGTTTGGCTTCATCAGTAGAATAACTGTGGGATATCTGTTGAATTTTATCCTGTCAACACTTTTTGTTTTTACCTGAAAGTGTGACGATTACACCTAAACTCTGGAAACTAAATACTGTAAAAACACGCAATGATTATGTATGGAAAACATTCAGCTGCTTGTAATTTGACAGTGTGCCACATTTGAATAACAGATGTGTCTACTGGCAGCTATTCTTGCCACAACTGTTTTACATTATCTTTTTAACTTACATTATGCTGTACATTTGCATTTCATTATTTATCTAATTGCATGTAATTCAGTATATTTTATTGTTATTCCATTATATGTTGCATATTCCACATATTTAATTTTGGATAATGCATTTTATCATGCAGAAACGGGTAAAAAGTACATGATTATATTGCAATGATTTGGTGTACCATATGTCATCATGACCTGTTCCAACATGTTTGCCCAAAACTATATGACTAAAGATTCATTTTTTTGTAAAAATATTGATATAATTGAGGGAAATATGAGGTAAAAACAGACCAAAAAATGTGGGATGCTGAAGATAATATCAATGTGGAATGGACAAAAAGAAAACACAAACCTTTTCATTTCCTTTCCTGATATCTGCAAATTGCAAAAATACAAAATCTTAATATATGTTACATATAAACAGTGCAAACACCTGTCAGCTTGCAGCTGTCATTGTGATTATCTTATACCCTGTGAAACATCCACAAATGTGCACTGATAATGCAAGCAAACCCATCAATCATCTCTTGCTTTTGTTCTGAAGTTTTATGACCTTCTGCTGGCCAATCACCTTCTGTTCAAGAGTGGTGGGTGGTTGATAAAAGCAGAAACATCAGAGCAGTATGATTCAGAAGAGGACTGCATACACTGGCTGATCCAAAAAACACATTGCAGCTGTAGCTGCCACACGTTCAGGGAATTTATCCAGCCGGCAAATTTGGAAACCGTCCGTGAAGGTAAGCACATTCATTAATTTTTAATATGTGCTGCTATCATTAGTTATTCTAATTACAAGGTGAGTCACTGGACGTTTATGCAAAGGAGAGTTACATAATAGTGCAATTGAATCAACACTGCTGCAGAAAATGTTAGAGATAGATTGTGCCAAATGCACAAACAACAAGAACACAGTGACATTTTGTACAGTAAAGAAGACCCTGAAAATTATTAGAGCTTTTGGGTGGCAAAAAAACAACATCATCTTAAGAATTACAATTCGAGGAAGCTTACTATCAATTAAATCCAGCATACTGGTTTATCTGTTTCTCATCCAAGTCAAGCAAGGCGGAGGCAAAACAAGCAGGAAACTGAGAGGAAGAGAGAGGTGTTGGCTCACGCCACCCTTGTATCTTTATTGCTATAATTTGGTTTAGATTCTCTGTACAAAGGATGCACTGATTCCAAGGGGGATGCGCTCTAGAAATGATAACCTCTGCTTACAAGAGCAGCTTAAACTAGACTGGAAAGTCTGAAAAACTCCAACTGCATTGGAGTTATACCAAACTCTACGTTGGCGTTACTAAGTCTGAGAATTTAAAATAGGTTGAAGTTCAAGGATAGATAGATAGATTATAGATAGATGATAGATAGATGATATATAGATAGATAGACAATATACAGATAGATAGACAGACAGACAGACAAACGATAGATAGCTAGATAGATATTCATAGTTTGAAAGCTCTATGACAAGTTTGTGTTAGAAATGTCGGTCTCAGAAGACGCAGCAGAAACTTAAAGAGTAGATCAGCTAAACTAGCATGAATTTCTATGTTGGGCTAGTCTAGTTTGAGTAACTGGTGGACAATCAAACCAGTAAAAATAATTGCTGGTGAAGTGGTTTAAGGTTGTTGGTTAAGGTAGCTAAGAAGATTGATGGGGACACCAGCACACTTTTGTTTGAATTAGTACAAAAAACAAGAAAACTAAAGTCATGTGACATGTTCTAAGAGTGGCTTGTTCATTTTGCAGTAGCCAAGATGTGGTTCTCCTGGATGCTGCTCCTGGCTTCTCTAGCTATGTCCACCGCTTCGTCAAAAACACGTGAGTGGGCTCATCACGGAGCTGTGATGTTTGCCGATCTCACTCCCCAAGAGATGAACGCAGTGAGAGACTACCTCCACTCCTGCAGCGAGCTGGGCCTCACCTCGGCACGAGACAAGTCCCTCAAGAAGAACAGCATCCTCCTTATGGAGCTGCACGTTCCTCGCAAACACGAGGCGCTCCGTGCGCTGGACAGAGGACAAGCGAGACCTTCACGGAAGGCACGTGTGGTGGTGCAGTTCGGCAACCAGGTGGTGCCAAATGTTACGGAGTACATCGTCGGACCCCTACCTTTCCCGAGTTCTTACCAGGTGAAGACGTTTAAGGGTGACCGTCCAATCCGTTTCGAGTCCAGGCCGATCTCCACTGTGGAGTACGAGCACCTGAATGGGGTTTTGGAGAAAGTAGCAGCTAAAGCAAACAAGATTCTGCAGGAGAGCACCGGGTTTACTTACGGCAACTGCACTAATCGTTGCTTAACCTTCTCGGACATCGCTCCTCGTGGGTTGGCGCCAGGAGAGAGGAGGACGTGGATCATGCTGCAGAAGTTTGTGGAGGGCTACTTCATCCACCCGGTTGGCTTAGAGGTCCTCGTTAACCACAAAGATTTGGATCACGAAAAGTGGATGGTGGAGAAGGTGTGGTACAACGGCCAGTATTTCGACAGCATGGAGGAACTTGTGGAAAAGTACGAGAAGGGGACGATCAATAAACTCAAGCTGCCGGAGCATGATGAGGAGGATCTTTTCTCAACCTATATTCCTCGTGGACACATGAACACACGGACGAACATCCATGGAGCAAAGCTTGTCGAACCCCAAGGCCGCAGATTCCAGGTGGATGGGAACTTTGTGGAATATGCCGGATGGTCCTTTGCATATCGGGTTCGCTCTTCGGCAGGATTGCAGATCTTTGATCTTCGCTTCAACGGGGAGAGGATTGCTTATGAGATCGCACTGCAGGAAGCCATTGCCTTCTACTCCGGAGATACTCCAGCTGCCATGCAAACCAAGTACATTGATGCCGGGTGGGCGATGGGAACCTCTGATTATGAGTTGTCACCTGGGATAGACTGTCCAGAAATTGCTCATTTCGTGGACCTTTACCATTATTATGACACAGACAAACCTGTGCGTTACAGAAACGCGCTCTGCATCTTTGAAATGACCACTGCACTTCCTCTGAGGAGACACTATAATGGCAACTTCCAAGGAGGCTACAATTTCTATGGAGGCTTGGAAAACCATGTTCTGGTGATCCGAACTACGTCTACGGTGTACAACTACGACTACATCTGGGACTTTGTCTTCTACCAGAATGGCGTAATGGAGTCTAGAGTGAGTGCGACTGGGTACATCCATGCAACGTTCTTCACGGAAAATGGATTGAACTATGGAACCAGGGTTTACAACTATGTTCTTGGCAACTTGCACACCCATCTAATTCATTACAAAGTGGACCTTGACATTGCAGGTGAGTTTAGCTCTTGCTTATCGGTGTACAATCTGAACTCAAATAACAATCCATTTTGAGATCACAGTGCAAATTACAATGCAACAGAGGGCAAATATGAGCTAAATGCATAACTCCTTTTGCTCTCTTTTTGAACAGGGAGGGACAACAGCTTTGAAACCATTGATCTGAAATATGTTAACTTTACCAACCCCTGGAGCCCAGGACACTCCATTGTGCAATCAAAACTGCATAGGACACAGCATGAAACTGAACGCAGTGCTGCTTTCCGCTTTGGCAAGAAGTTTCCCAAATACTTGCACTTCTACAATCCCAATCAAAACAACAAGTGGGGGCATAAGAAGGGCTATCGGATCCAGTATAACTCGCATGCTAACAGCGTTTTGCCCCGGGGCTGGAGGGAGGAAAATGGTATTTCGTGGTCAAGGTAGGCTTTAGCCATTAATTTTAAAGGAATAACACATTTGTATCTTTTGCACTATATTTTTGTGCAAACCTTTGTGATTTTGTTGATTGCAGATACCCGTTGGCTGTAACAAGACACAAGGACAACGAGGCCACCAGCTCTAGCATCTACACTCAGAATGACCCTTGGGAGCCTGTTGTTTCCTTCGAAGAATTCATTCGCAACAATGAAAACATTGTTAACCAGGTACACAGATGACTTATAGAGACTTGAAGAGACTTCAGTTCAACCTCCAGGTCCAATGGGACTCTGTGCAGTTCAAACAGGCCCTCCTGGGCACTAGAAAGTAGACACAAAGCCAACATAATCAGTATTTAAATGAGTGTATAAATAAAATCGGATGACAAAAAAACTATAGCCATGTATTCAAAATATTTGGACAGCAATTACTGTATTTGAATAGTAACTATACACAATTTGCTTTACACTGATAAGAGATGCCAAACTGCTAGATTACCAGAAATTTAATCAGATACTACCCAAATATACTAATACCCAAAATGTAGTAAACAGATATAAAAAGAATAAAATAAATGGAAACATCAATCAAACTTATTTTAACTCCAAATGCCCAAAGCTGTGAACCACATAGCAACAGGACAGGCAAAAATAAATAAAAATCAAAAAAAATACACATAAAATTCTAACTAAATCAGTGTCAATAAAACACTTGTTGGGGGTTAAGTTAAAAATTTTTTAAGTGTTATTTAGTATCAATATACTACTAGAGTTTTTAATCCGTTATTTGAATTTGTTTTCATTAGATTTTCCTTTTTTTATTTTACTCCAAGTTTTAGTAATTTGTAATCTGTGTGTTTTTTATATATGTCTATATATATTTTTTTTTTTCAGTCTTGGTTTTAGTCATTTTAGTATTTCAACTTAAATAAATTTTTTCGTTAGTTTTTTTTTATTGTATTTTAATTACACATTTTTTAAATAGTTTTTGGGTTTTAATTTATGATAATACCCTGACTAGCATTGTAAAAACTACTGATAAACAAAAATATATAAAACTCACAAAATAACTCAGTGACATTATATGATATTTTTTTTTTTTCACAGGATTGTGGTTGCCTGGGTGACGGTGGGATTCTTACACATTCCTCATTCTGAAGACATTCCCAACACAGCGACTCCAGGAAACGCGGTGGGATTCTTCCTGCGTCCCTTCAACTTTTTCGACGAGGACCCCTCGCTCGCGTCCCGCAGCACGGTCATCGTGCGACCAGATGAGGAGGGCCAGCCGAAGGTTCAGAGATGGACTCCAGAGGTCGTAGGTCACTGTGTCTCAGACAAGCCTTTCTTCTACAATGGCACGTATGCTGGTGTCTAGACAGAGACTGAGCTCATTTCATATTGTGTTAATGTTTTGTGCTGTACATAAAATTTAAAAAAGCTGAAATGTGACATCAAATGCTGATGGTGTCAAATATTTACATCCATAAAAATGAGTGCACTTTTTACATTACACAGGGAGCGGAACTAATAAACCTCAATGCTTTCGATGTAGAACATGAAAACCTCATAAACGTCTGACATTTTTCACAACGTAAACAAGATAATTACAACAATTAAGAATGTTGAATATGTCTTTCTGAATACAAATCTTACAAATAAATGTTGTGGTCATATTTTAATCAAAAATACAAAATTATATTTTGCATAAAAATGCAGGATTTTAAGGCCATTTTGTACATTTGCATTATTATATTATTTTCATGACAGTTCAGCAGAAAGTCTCTCTTGTTTTTATAAATGAGCATAAATTAAATTATGTACAACAAATATGACAATGATGTATAGTTACAATTGTATTTTTTTTTTTTTTACAATAATACAGTAGAATTGGTGGATGGAATCTGCTTACTTGTAATGAAAATAATGCCAAAATGCAAAAATAAGCTTCATTTTCCTTATGCAAAATAGAATTGATTTTTCCTTTTAAATAGGGTTGATAGTTTTAACGAGATTCACCTGTTGAAGTGTTTTTGAAAATAAACGTGTAATAATGTCATGCTTGTGAATAATTCAATGCACTGTGAGTAGCGTGTTTATATCGGTCATCATGGTAACCGTGAGAGGTGGGATGAAGTGAGGACCCTTGAGATCCGTAAGTGAGAGGATGTATCAGCGGAGAACATCCAGGATGCAGGATGGCGTAGGCCTATCCGTGAGCTCACTGATCCCGGCGCTCCTGTATGGGCTGAGCGTGAGCGGGAAACAGAGGCTCCTTACCCAAACACACCCATTCTGGAATCTCTCGGCCAGTGTTGGGCTAGTTACTCAAAGAGCGTAACATATTACTCATTACTAGTTACTCCTTTCAAAAGTAATATTGTTACTTTACTTATTACTTTCAGGCAACAGTAATTAGTTGCACTACTAGTTACATTACTTTTTCTTCACGCCCCACAGAAGTTGTAACTGTGTATCTTCCACATAAAATTATTCTAGAATGTTACTAACAATGATTTCTGCCTCATCATTTGACCAAAATCCACATTGGATCGCAGTCAGAAGTTATTACAAACACTCATTAGTGATTGATAGTGACATTCAAGTAGAAGTGCTGTATTAATCTCATTCATTGTCATGTGTAACCCATATACGATTATATTTCATTGTGTTTTATCAAATCACATAAGTTTGTAAGAAACTGTTTAATTTTCTAAAAAGATTTTTAGTTATAGTATGTTATGACAACAAGACAGCTTTCACGGTTCAATCATGAAAACATTTTATTGTTAACAGAGAAAGGTCAGTGCAGCAGGAGCAATGACAGAATCAACAATTTCATATTTAACTCTCACAGACGCATGGGTTGCTGAATTGAATTGGGAGACACTGCTACCTATGGATCATGTGGGAAAATTGTAATTTCAATCGCAAATAGAAGTGAGCATCAGTTCTTTATAGTTTTATATTAACAATGCATAAATAAAATGTGTAGCCTATACATTTTGTAGCATTTATCTTAAAATATTCCTCAAAAGCCTTTCAAGTGAAATCTATAAACATGAGACAACTCTCAAACTTTGAATTTGTAAACCTTAAATGATTAGCTATTTTTTCATTTCAATTTTATTTTTCAATTACTTTTATTATACACAACTTATACACATAATGTTTGGTTACAGCAAAACATTTGCTGTAAATACGGCCTATTTGTGTCCTTATTTCAAAGGTACGTACACTACGTAGTGTCTCTTCGCGAGATATGTTGCTGATATATATATATATATATATATATAAATATAGTATAAGATATTATCCTATATATATAATATATAAGGAATGATTGTGTATGAATCCCAATAACATTTCAAATTCTGGCATCAGATTAATATGACACTGCTTTTCTGTATTTCATCAGTAGTATGTCTGAATATTACATAACAGTAGGTGAAAAGTATATGCTTATAAATCACATGACCTTCAGAGAATGGATGTTACCTCTTGATTCAGATGATGATACACTTTTGGTCATTTCATATTCATTCAACTTTAAATGCTATTATTGTTGGTTTTTGTCCTGAAAGCTCATATGTTGGAAGCACCACGCCTCAGTCTTGCATCAGCAGAACGCACAATCTGATCAAATGCCTTGAGAATCAAAACATCAACATTATCATTTGTGTTAATCTCATTATGATAGTTCTTCACTGGGAAGATGTTGCTCACTGGAACACCCACTTTGGCACTGCACATCTCCATCTGCACAGAAACACAATGCAAAATAGTTTGTAAAACTACAGAAAACAACATACAACATGTATAGATGATTAAATGACCAACCCTCTCTTTGATTTTCTTGCTTCTGTAGACCATCTTTAGATCATTTTTGACCAGATAACTTGCTTCATCCACTTTAGACATGACAATCACTTGAGGAATCCCTGCAATGAGAAAACTGAAAGTGTTTTAATCCAAATGATACAAATCTACATTTTGAAAAATTGAAGGCAAATAATATTAAATTTGTATTTGTATTGCTTCACTTAAAGCATCTTTATCTATTGTTGAAATGTATTTCAAATATGCACTTAAGCTAAACTAGTTTCCATGTGAAATGTAGGAACCTTTATATATTACAGTGTTGTGCATAAGAAAGATAAAAATCACAGAAAGTTTTACCTTTATCACTGATGGTCTGGCGGATCATCCTCAGTTTCTCTGTAATTATCGTATCTTCTGCAGCTAGTTGGATTGTACTTGCATCTATGATGTAAACTAGGCAGAATGCTTGATCAGACAGTGAAGGGTTTTGATTGTAATGTTCATCGGCGCTAGTGAGGGGTTCCTCCTCGAACTAGGTTTATGAAATAAAAACAAAATATAAAAATGAGAGAGATACTGTACACATTCAAATGTTAATTTTAAATTAAATAAATGTAGTTAAACAGATAGTTCACCCAAAAATAAATTTTGTCATCATTTACTCGCGCTCAAGTTGTTCCAAACCTGTATGAGTTTCTTTCTTCTGTTACAATAGGAAATATTTTGTAGAATGTGTAACACGTTTTTCACATTCTAGTCAATGCAACCAGCAACTGTTTGGTTACCAGCATTCTTCAAAATATCTTCTTTTGTGAATGTTCATTTTTGGGTGAATGACCCCTTTAACTTTTCATTGAATGTCTTACTTTATATCCCTCCTTCACATGGCCATATATGCTGTTGACAATGTCATCTATTTGACACTCAGATATATTTTCAGGTTCTAAACCTTTTATGTCACAGATTTCAAAAGGCACATCTGCATCTGCACTTCTGATGCGGTATGCTCTCAGCTGTAAACAAAGACAGAGACAAATTGCAGCACATATATTTTTAAATATCACACAATGCTTATGATTTTAAACAAATGTCTGGTTGATGATTTCCTTAAAGCATATTCCTACAGTCTTAGCAGCTACAGTCTTGTGTGTGCAATATAGAAGTCAAATAATACTTACTCTTTTTGTGAAACTGTGACTGGCGGCTGATTCCGAAGCATCAGCTATTGCTTCATTAACTATTTCTCCTTGAAAGGCACTAAGGACAGAGTCAATAAAGCTGGACTTCCCTGCTCCAATTTGTCCAGCCACCAGGATCTTCATGTTTGTCACATCTGGATTACTCAGAGTAAACTTTTCTAGACGTCTTTTCAGCGTTTCCTTCTCTCTACAAAATACAAGAGACAAAAATATTCGGCACACTAATACTACAATAATATCGGAGACTATATATATATTATAATATATATATATATATATATATATATATAATATTATATATATATATATATTCAACCATTTGGTATATTTTTGTTTGACAACACTTATTTGGAGTCCTTTAGTCACATATGTCATGATTTTTGTCAATTTCCCCACTTTTTCAAAAAAAAATTTAAAAATCTCCTTTAAATACCTTTTATAGGTTGATATTTTGAAACCATACATACTTCATTTTAATAATTCCAAGGTCAAAAGGAAACAAAGGCCTGCATACAATATCCTTCAATGTAGAAAAACCAAAAAACAACAATCAGTTTTTCAAAAACGAAAAAAAATTATTACTAGGTCAGTATGTTTCAAAACAATATTGGTTAACAATGCATATTTTACCAGTATTTAGACCTAATATGATGTTATTTGGCTTGCTAGACTATACAAATACAAAACTTATAACAGTAGATATGTAACTACTATAATTAATCCTCTCTATAATCTGCTCAACGAGATCCACTTTTTTCCTGCCGATTTAGCTCTAACCCTATCCAACACACCTGAGTTTTTCAATCAATGTCCTTCAGGATCATTAGAAAATGCACAGTTAGGTTTGTTTGATTAGGATTGGAGATAATCTCTGCAGGAAAGTGGATCTTGCGAGCCAGCTTTGAGGATCACTGATCTATAAGATAGCCTACATACTGCAGAAATGCACTTGTCCACATAACCTTTGTATATGTAGCTTACCCCCAGTCAAATGTCCTCCATGGTTTGTCCAGTTCTATGAAAAAAACAACATATATATATCAAATAAACAATTCAGTTTAACAATAAATTGGTAGTATCTCAATCTCTGAGAATGTATCTATGGTGTGTAATCTTAAAAATGGGAGACAGAGGGTGCTTGTAACACCATTAGTATAATTAGAAATAAGGTGGGATGAACTCTATCATGCATGGCCACCACCAACTTGTGGACAATATATAAGCTGACATTTGCTACAGTTGTGAAATTGAATAACATTGACTAACGTTAGGACTTAAATGGCAGCCACGTGCGCATGTCCGTGATGTCCCCAAGACAAGCCTTGTCCAAATACCCACACTTGCGGTCTTTGCACTTGACCACTTGACTACTTAAATGACGTATTTCCTGTATTTGGCCCAAGTGTTCAAGTGAGCATGAAGACCACAAGTGTGTGTAGAACTTTCATTACCTGAAGGGACACACTTGAAGTGTTGTAAAAATGCAAGTGTTTACACAGCTTTATTTTAATTACTTTGCATTTTAAAATCAACTTCTAGGCTAAATGACTGTTCAGCAGTCCCTGTAACAGATGACGCTATTTAATTTTGTGGTGCTTCTAATTAAATGATAATGAGCAGTTGCAAATGTTGTACAAAATACATATCACCACTACTCATCTTTGCACCAATAAAACGTAAAAACACTGTTTTTCTACCAAATTATATGTAATATCTATTTATTATATTAATATTTAACTTACATTGGAAAGGTTTCAGTGACCTCTCGCGACCTTGACCTTGAATAGCACTCCGGAGTGGTATTCGAGATAGTGTGGGTTTAGTGTGCATTAAGTGTCACGGTTCATGTGTCCGGACGGTCTTTCTGCGTCTTGTCATGTGCTTGTTGTTCGTACGTCATTCGTTAGTGGTTGCAGCTGGTGCTCAATCAGAGCGTGCCAGCTGCAACTCATTAGCGATTCCTTTATAGGACACCTTGTTCAATGTGTGTTTGTTGGTTCGTTATTCTCATGTTCCTGTCTCCCTGTCAGTTCTCTGTTTCCAGTTCTCGCTCAGTCAGGGTACGGATCTTCAGCCTTCTCCTTGGTTTGGTCAAGCGCAGTGGTTGATGGGATTTCTCTGTGGAGCTCTGATTCAGACCTGGACCCGAGGATTATCACCTTGTGTCTCCGTTATTTGTGATTACAAAATAAACCTTACCTTTTGCACTCGCACTTGGATCCTGACTCTTCTCTGCCGTGACAGAACGAACCGACCATACTCATGGATCCAGCGAGTGTGGCAGAGCTCAGGGACTTTTTGGCCAAGACTAACATTCGCATGGAGCATCAGGAGGATGAGATGATGGCCACGGGACGGGCCTTCCAGACCCTGGTTAGTCAGCTGTCTGAGCTCACCACCCAGATCCAGCATCTGAAGGCTGAGCGGGGTTCAGCTCAGCAACCAGCCGTGCTTCATCCACCGGTTTCGATGGGTCCGATTGTCCGCACCCACGAACCTCGGCTACCACCTCCAGCCTTTTATTCCGGGGAACCCCAATTATGTCGTTCTTTTGTGGCTAAATGTTCACTCTACGTTTCCCTCCAACCATCCGCGTTTCCCATGGAGGAGGCTAAAGTGGCGTTCGTCATAACATTGCTTTCGGGTCGAGCCGCTAACTGGGGAACCACAGTGTGGGAACGGAGATTACCTTGTTGCTCATCCTTTCAGGCTTTTTCCGAGGAGCTACGGAGGGTTTTCGATCATGCTGCTTCGGGCAGAGAGGCAGCATGGCTTCTTGCCGAGTTACGTCAAGGACAGAGCACGGTCACTGACTATTCAATCGAGTTTCGCACATTTCCTGTAGAGTGTGGGTGGAATGCAGAGGCACGGTGGGACATGTTTCGGTTTGGCCTGTCTGATAAAATTAAGGATGAGATAGATTCTTCAGAGTTACTGTCCGGGGTGGATGAACTCATAGCTCTAGCCATTCGGGTGGACACCCGATTGCGGAGGCGGGATCAACGACAACTCCGAGAACCGCCGTTCGTCTCACAGACTCAGTTACCTTCACTTACCAATAAGACTGTTTTCTCTCTTCCGGAGTCCGAGCCCATGCAGGTGGGAAGGTTCCGTCTCTCACTACAGGAGAAGCAGAGACGCAGGAGAGAGGGAGTGTGTTTATACTGTGGCGCCCCCGGACACATCGCTGCCCGGTGTCCAGCAAAAGACAACGCCCGTCAGTAGGTGGGAGGTTATTGACGGGTGCCATTAAGGGACACAAATCCTCTTACTCCAGCACTCATCTTTCGGTGAGGCTGGAGGTTCGGTCTGTTTATCATGACTGTGAGGCGTTAGTGGACTCTGGAGCAGAGGGGAACTTTTTGGACATTGGGTTCGCTCGGTCCCTCCAGATTCCCATGGTGGAGCTTTCTCAGCCCGTCTCTATGCTTGCACTCAACGGCCAGGCCTTACCCGCTGTCACTCACACCACGGCACCCTTAAGGCTCATCACTTCGGGGCAACACACTGAGGACATTCACTTTCTCCTCACCGACACACCCTCGGCTCCCTTAGTGCTGGGTCACCCCTGGCTGGTCCTCCATAATCCTCACATCAATTGGAGTAACGATACTGTGCTGGGTTGGAGCGAGTATTGTCATGCCACCTGTTTGTTGTCCGCGTGTTCTCCTGTTGTTTGTTCTGTGTTTCAGGAGGATCATTCGGACCTGTCTAACGTGCCACAGGAGTACCTTGATCTGAGGGGAGTGTTCAGTAAGTCTCGGGCTGCTTCTCTACCTCCTCATCGTCCCTATGACTGTGCTATAGATTTATTACCAGGTGCGTCTCCGCCTAAAGGCAGTTATATGCGCATTCCTCCCAGGAAAAGGAGGCTATGGAGAAATATATTTCTGATTCTTTAGCAGCCAAGATCATCCGCCCCTCTTCATCTCCGGCCGGTGCGGGGTTCTTTTTCGTGAAAAAGAAAGACGGCTCTCTTCGTCCCTGTATTGACTATCGGGGCTTAAACGACATCACGGTGAAGAATACTTACCCTTTACCGTTGATGTTGTCGGCTTTCGAGCGTCTGCAGGGGGCGTCATTTTTCATGAAATTAGATCTCCGCAACGCTTATCATTTGGTGATAATGAGAGAGGGGGATGAATGGAAAACCCCCTTTAATATCCCCAGGGGGGCACTTTGAATATCTTGTTCTTCCTTTTGGCCTTTCCAACGCTCCCGCGGTTTTCCAGGCACTCGTTAATGACGTTCTGAGAGATATGCTAGATCAGTTCATTTATGTTTACCTGGATGACATACTGATATTTTCTCGTTCTCTCCAGGAACATGTTCAGCACGTCAGACGAGTGCTTCAGAGGCTGTTAGAGAATGGGCTTTTTGTCAAGGCGGAGAAATGCGCTTTCCATGCACAGTCTGTTCCTTTTTTGGGGTACATCATCTCGGCCGAGGGGGTGCGCATGGATTCTGAGAAGGTTCAGGCTGTGGTGAATTGGCCAACCCCAGATTCCCGCAAGGCCCTGCAGAGGTTTCTGGGCTTTGCCAATTTCTACCGGCGTTTTATTCGCAATTTCAGCCAGCTAGCTGCACCTTTGACGGCCTTAACCTCCACCAAGACTGCGTTCAGGTGGTCTAGTGCAGCATAAGCTGCATTTTCCAAACTGAGAGGCTGCTTCGTTTCTGCTCCCATCCTCATAGCCCCTGATCCCTCCAGGCAGTTTGTGGTGGAGGTTGACGCGTCAGAGGTGGGAGTTGGTGGGGTACTATCCCAGCGTTCCCCCACGGACGGCAAGGTGCACCCCTGCGCGTATTTTTCTCACCGTTTGTCCTCCGCCGAACGTAATTATGATATTGGTAACAGAGAGTTGTTGGCAGTCAAGTTGGCCTTGGAGGAGTGGCGTCATTGGTTGGAGGGTTCGGGGGTTCCTTTTGTCGTCTGGACAGATCACAAGAATCTTGAATACATCAAGTCCGCTAAAAGATTGAACTCTAGGCAGGCTCGGTGGGCTCTTTTTTTCGGCCGATTCGATTTTACGATTTCTTACCGTCCTGGTTCTAAGAACATCAAGCCGGATGCGTTATCCCGTATTTTTGATCATTCGGAGCGCCCGTCCCTGCCCGACCCCATTGTGCCAAGGAGACTTTTTATTTCTGCGGTCACATGGGAGATCGAGTCTAAGGTCCGCACGGCCTCTCAAGGGGTAACGCCCCCGTCCGGGTGCCCACCGAACCGGTTGTTTGTGCCAGAGTCCGTAAGGTCCGACGTTATCCGATGGGCTCATTCTTCCAATGTAGCCTGTCATCCTGGGGTGAGTCGTACCTTGTTTCTGGTTAAACAACGGTTCTGGTGGCAGTCTATGGCCCGTGACATAAGACTTTTTTGTTTTGGCCTGCTCTGTCTGTGCTTTTTCTAAGTCTTCCAATCGCCCCCCCCGCGGGTCTTCTTCAGCCGCTGTTGGTTCCTTCGAGACCCTGGTCCCATGTTTCGCTAGATTTTGTCTCGGGTCTTCCCCCTTCTCAGGGGAACACGGTGGTTTTGACCGTGGTGGACCGATTCTCGAAGGCAACTCATTTCATTCCTCTGCCCAAATTACCCTCAGCCAGAGAAACAGCGGTTGCTGTCATAGATCACGTCTTTCGTTTACATGGCCTCCCGGTAGACGTGGTCTCTGACAGGGGGCCCCAGTTTGTGTCCAAATTTTGGGGAGAGTTTTGTAGGTTGTTGGGGGTGACGGTTAGTCTTTCTTCCGGGTTTCATACCCAGAGTAATGGTCAGACAGAGAGGGCCAACCAAGATTTAGAACGAGTGTTGCGATGTTTGGCTTCTCAGAACCCCTCCTCGTGGAGCCAGCAACTCTCATGGGTTGAGTACGCACATAACTCATTACCAGTCTCTGCCACGGGCCTGTCTCCATTTGAGTGTAGCTTAGGGTACCAGCCACCACTTTTTCCTAGTATGGAATCCGAGGTCGCGGTCCCCTCTGCCCACGCATTTGTCCAGAGGTGCCGTCGCACCTGGAGCAAGGCCAGGGTGACCCTCCTCCAGGTGGGGGCGCGCACCAAGGTCCAGGCCGATCGCCACCGGTCGAAACCTCCCATTTACGTCGTCGGTCAAAAGGTGTGGCTTTCAACCAAGAATATTCCTCTCCAATCCGTCAGTAATAAGCTTGCTCCCAAATTCATTGAGCCCGTTTACTGTCACCAATATTTATTAGTCCTGTGGCAGTCCGCCTCAAACTTCCTCCAGCGTACAGGAGAATTAATCCGTCGTTTCATGTATCCAAAATTAAGCCTGTTTTTCATTCAGCCATTAATCCGCCAGTCCCGGTTCCTCCACCGCCGCGTCTCGTAGACGGGGAACCAGCCTATTCGGTAAAGCGTATTCTGGACTCAAGGCGGAGGGGAAGAGGATTTCAGTACTTGGTGGACTGGGAGGGTTACGGTCCGGAGGAGAGAAGTTGGGTACCTGCTAGGGACATACTGGATCACTCTTATCGATGAATTTGATCGACAGGTAGGTCTTCCTGGGAATGTCAGGGGGCATTCCTAGGGGGGGGGGTACTGTCACGGTTCATGGGTCCGGATGGTCTTTCTGCGTCTTGTCATGTGCTTGTATGTGTGTACGTCACTTGTTAGTGGTTGCAGCTGGTGCTCAATCAGAGCGCACCAGCTGCAACTCGTTAGCGAGTCCTTTATAAGTCACTCTGTTCAATGTGTGTTTGTCGGTTCATTATTCTCATGTCCTGTCTCCTTGTCAGTTCTCTGTTTCCAGTTCTCGCCCAGTCAGGGTACGGATCTTCAGCCTTCCCCTTGGTTTGGTCTAACGCAGTGGTTGAAGGGATTTCTCTGTGGAGCTCTGATTCGGACCAGGACCCGAGGATTATCACCTTGTGTCTCCGTTGTTTGTGATTACAAAATAAACCTTACCTTTTGCACTCGCACTTGGATCCTGACTCTTCTCTGCCGTGACATTAAGGGCTACTGCGCTCTGGCGTTTTTGAAGACATTGTGACATACTTGCGCACTTACTTTTCTGTCGCGCACGAATCGCGTCTCCTCCAGAGTTGCCAAGAGCGCAAGTTGGGTATTTGGGCAAGGGCTTATGTTGCGAGCTCGTTCATCCGCGGATGAGTATGCTTTGAAAGCTGTGCGCGAGACGGAACTGAACGCGGAAAGTGAAGTTTACCCGTATACCACAACAGCCAGCCACTTTTCTATATAAGTGACAGTACGGCGCAATTCAGGGCTGTTGTTTGCATCAATCACAGATTAGATTTGTTATATATATAAATATATATAGGTGTGAGGAAGGGGGAAAACAAGGATGTTGTTATTCCTTATTTACTATTTATTATTATTTTTTATAATCTGTGTTTTTGTTCTGTCACTGTCATTCTGTTACACTGTGGAGCTTCTGTCTCTAAAACAAGTTCCTCAAATCTGGCAATAAAGCTCATTCTGATTCTGATTTATATTTGCTAAATACATTATTTAGGCTAGATCATTTCTGTGAGTGTAATTATCATTACAATACTTTATTAATTTGCTATTTTATTTGCTTATTTCTGTTTCAGAACCACACCCATTCTTGCAATGTAACACTCTTATTTGGACATTGTATGGCCATACTGCTAAAGTTCAGTTAAATACCGCAGGTTCAGTCTGTATTCTAATCACAGACACCTGGGAGTGACTACAGGATCCACGCAGACTCAATCAAGTCATTCAAATAGACTTTTAAATGCAGTCGTTTAATTCTGAATATTGTAAGTTAATTTGTTAAACTGATGCATTTTATGAATTTATGCATTTAAATAGATCAAATTTGATTAAATAGATGGAAAATAGCCAAGTAAACTAAGTTAAAAGATGCATATCAGTTATCAGTCAGAGACAATCCCATTATTCTATGCAGTACTTACCTCCAGTTGATTTTGATTCACTTCCTCCCATTTGCAATCTTGTGTCGTTTGAACAGAGTAATGTGAAGAATCACAGAACTATATTTACTGTCTTGTGCTCCTGAAGGATGTGCAGGTGTGATGTGATGGCAGCTCTCTCAGAGGGTGTATTTATACATGCAGGTCTAACTTTCAGTTTCACTTTAAATAACAAAAAGGAAAAGGAAAATATTTGTGCTCTCCATTTGTTTCAGAGGCATGCCACATTATTATTGCATGCCACATGTACCAAAGTGATCATTGCCGAGTTTGACATTCGATAATAAATCGATAATAAATCATGAATCTGCTCACATTTGTTCCGCCGCTCGAGCAGAGTAATCAATGTGCGGGACTCGAGGAAGCGGCCAGAAGCAGCAGTGAAATGTAGTGAAATTACTGACCTGTTCAGGGCTTCAAGTGCAGATCCGTTTCATCTGTAAATAGGCTACTGTAGTTTTGTCTTTAATTTAGTTAAGTATTAAACTGCCAGCAAATGTTTGCCTATCAGTAGCATCCCATTATTATCCTCAGTCAGAGTACTGTATGTTGAAGGACATCATTATTATCTATTCTAAAGTTGCATTAATAAAATTAGCAGACAGATGTTCACATCGATTTATAGTAAAGGAGGGAGCTAGTGCAGCCAACACAAAAATATGAGAGAAAAAATGCAATAACGTGTTCACTATTATTTTTCTATAAACATATTGTACTAATTTTGACATTTAGGCACTTTAGAAAATGTATTGTAAAATATTTGTATGGAATATAGGTTTGTTAATCTTGGGTATTAAATTGATTTTAAGATAAATAACAATAATAACACATTGTCCTAATGTAATACAATACATTTAGATTGTGTGCAAACAAATTTGAATGAGGTGGCTGTTTTGTAACAAGTTTGAGACAGTTCTGTTCATAACAGTAGACATGCTGGTGAAGAAGTGACAGGTACAAGAAAAATAGCCACCCCCACACCCAATATATAAAATAATTTTAATTAAAGTACACAACACACACACACAACACAAGTGAGAAAATTGATATCAAGGAAAAATGAAGAATGGAAAAGGGAAATGAAGGGCCGTTCAAGAGAGAACCTGTAAATTATTTTGCACAGCTAGCCTAAGGAATTGAGATAGGGTTTTATTGATGGCAATACAAAGATAGGGTTGTCTTTAGTTCAAAAAAAATTGTTGTGGGTGTTAGCAGGGTTGTCCAAACTCGGTCCTGGAGGGCCGGTGGGTGTCCTGCAGAGTTTAGCTCCAACACAAATCAAACACACCTGAAGTCGCTAAATCAATGTGTACTACTGTAGGATATTAGAAACTTCCAGGCCGTGTGTTGATGGAGTTGGAGCTAAACTCTCTACGGAAGCGGCCCTCCAGGAGGATTTAACAGCCTGGTGTGTAGGAGGGCATGGAGGGTGTGTGCGTCTTCAAATAATCAGGGTTGCATTAAGCATTGTCCATGTGCTTGTCCTTCAGAAAGTATATCAGTCATTAAATTGTCTGAGTAAATTAAAGTTACTTGCCTGAGGAAAAAAATAAATAAATAACTAAAAGGATTTTGGTGGTGTAAACTATTTATTCTGAAGCAATATTTTAATCAGTGTTCTATCAGCTTTAGTGGACCAAAGTCCTCTTTTCAGATGAAGAAAAGGCCAACAATTCACTAAAAATGATTTTTATTGGTCTTATGAAGTATTCAAATTCGTTGAGATAGTGAATTGGTGGGTTTTTTTAAATGTGAGCCAAAATCATCACAATTAAAAGAACCAAAGACGTAAACTACTTCAATATGTGTGCATTGAATTTATTTAATAAAAGAGTTTCACGATGTAGTTGAATTACTGAAATAAATGAACTTTTCCACAACTTTTTAATTTATTGAGATGCACCTGTACATACATAAAATCTGCACATTTTTTTATTTTACCCCAGAGGCGTTCCCTTTAGAAACGTATTAAATGTAGTGTACGCTTCTTTCCTGTCAAATCTATATTTGATCAATAAAATTCAATTATAAAATAACTGTACCACCAATCAAAATAATTAAAATTAATAATTATTTTTTATAATTAAATCCCTTCATATTATTAATTTAATCATTATATTTAATAATTAAATATAAAATAATTTACACTGTAAAATTACAACTGTGTTAAGAGGTTAATGTTTTAACATTTTTGAATATACAAATAAGAAATGTTGGAAAAACTACAATGATACATATTAGCGGCATCCAATCGCCACATTGAGGCTAGGTAGTGGGCTCGTGACTCGTTCGCATTTGGTTATCTCATCAAAGGAAGAGTGACGATCTTAACTTGCTTTTTAGTTTTATTAAAGCACATGAAACATTAGACCAATGCAATACGGTCAACAGAAAGTTGGCTCCCGCTCCTCGCCCCTTCCAACCTGCCAAACAATCCGACAAAGGAAATAATAAAGAAAAACGGAAGTGATCACCTGTGCCTACGTGACCATGAATAACCAATAAGAAATATCAGACAATTAATGCTCTTACAATACATTTTAAACATGAAACTACACCGCCAGTAGGTGGCAGCAAATAACTTAATGAGTGAGTCAATTGAGTCATTCATTCTACTGATTCATTCAAAGTGCCGAATCATTCAGTAACAAAACACCGCTGAGTTTTGCTGTGATCTTCGTTTGAAACTATTTTCATTGGTGAAATAGAACAACAACAGTCAATATTGTGTCTAAAAAGTAAGTAACTTAATGTTAACTAATTGTTTATTGAACTATGTAACATTTGCAATCGTGAAAATCTGCAAAACAGCTTGCTTGTTATGCTACTTAACTATATATGTTATGAATAAACTCAACAGTTTGAACATTTACCCCATGTTTCTTCCTTGAGTTTATGTATGCCGTTAAGCTTATTTGTTTTGATGTTTACACACAATGTAATAAAATCAGAATCAATGTCGCGTTTCATTGCTTCCCTAGTTATTTTTTTGTCACCAAAATTTTAATCAGGCTACTTGTCCAGTCGGGCATGTAAAGCTGTCTTTCACTTGCCCTAAAAAATCCATGACAAGCTTAATGTCGAGCCCTGAATACAGTACAACTACAGTGGCAATAGACAGAATTTCTCACTTACATGTAGTTTCTTATTATAGTAAGACGTCAATATGGGACAGTTGAACACATATGAACAAATTAAATGTAACAAATTTTGCTGTTCGTCAGTTATTTGATCGCAAAAAAAAAAAGAAAGAAAAGAAAGAAAAGAAAGAAAAAAACGGATCGCAATGACAGTTCTGACGCTCAGGAAATTTTAAATGTTTATTTACACTTATGACGGACCACAGATACAATTATGAGACTGCTATGCGGCCAAGAGAGCAGGAACAGGCCAGGATTAGACAGAACAACGGTCAGAGGAGACTAATTGAGTTGTGCGAGGAGAACAAGGCAGGTGTCTTGGTGAGAGACCAGTGTAAGCTTACAGATATACACACATTAGCTAACGATACGTAATCAGGCAATAGCAAAGCTAGTACTGGCCGTCTATGAGTATTGATACTTACCAGTAACAGAAACTAATAAGCGTTGATCAGGCGTGTCACACTCGTTAATATCCCGACACTAACGTTACGTGATATAGCGTTTTCTCATCACCGAAGGGAGAGAGAGAGAGAGAGAGAGAGAGAGAGAGAGAGAGAGAGATAAACATGTTTTTGTTTCATTATGTGTGGGAAATGTGAGGCCATGGTCACAGCTGAGGAAAGTCAGTGCTGCAGGGAGTTAGATGCATACTGGGCCTTAGTGGAGAATGTGACCCCCACACTTGATGTGCAGCATCTGACTCTGCACCCAGTCTTTGATTCAAGATTCAAGATTTTCATTTGTCACATAGAAGGTTATATAGAGAATATATGACCAGCAGTGTAATGTAAGTGGCTTGAGGCTTGCTGTCTGAACCCATATGTGCTACAGACAGCCTATATGCACTTCAGACAGGAGCATCTCTCCAGGCCAGCAGACACATGTATGTTTAGGGCAGAGATCATTTATTACTCTGAGCTAAATACTTGTATGTATAAATACATAGTAAATTAAAGATTTGAATATTAAAAACATATGAATAATTTAGATTTTTTTCAATTACAAGTTGCCTATATTTAGGTCACAACTACCTGTAAGTCACGCTTTTTGATGCTATTGGTATAAGACCATTTTGACAGCATACTGGCAAGTTGTCCACTGGGCCTATGGCATTCTGAGCAGGCACATCAGGAAGGCCTTACCTGCATGTGTTGTGTCAGCCATTAGAAGACAGTTTCCAGAGGACGGAGGACTTTATAAGGTTTATGTGTGTGTGGTGTGTGTGTGTGGTGTGTGTGTGTGTGTGTGTGTGTGTGTGTAGCTGTACCAATCATATACTACCGAAAGAAAAGTATACCATCTGACCCATTTAAAAACATTGAGCACGTTTACATGCACACCAGTAAGCTGATAACGTAAGTAAGCTGCATTTACATGACTTTATTAATAAATCAGGTTATTTCCCTTTAGTGATATCAAAATATAATAATTTGCTTATCTGACTCCGATTATTCCATATGTTTGTCAGTTGTGATGTTAAATAAAGCTTGCAACATGTCAGCGCGAAACTTACAGCTCATATTCTCTCATGCAGTTATAAACGCAGCATTGTGTCTGAACCACTTATACTTCTGCTGCACGAGATGAGAACACTTTTATCATTTTCTGAGTCATGAAAAGTCTGTTTTGTGATATATTTCCTTCTTTCTTTACTGCAAAACTTTTGCTCTGTCTAGATGCGCTTAAATCTGCACTAACGATCCTGTCACGTATCACACATGCGCACTTCAATAAGCCGACAGAAAGCGGGTTATTGCGTTTACATGCTCCGCAAAATCGGGGTAAGAGGCAAAAAACATACCTGCGTCGACCGGTTTATGCTTACGCCGTTTATGAGCTTACTCCAATAAAAGAAAACGGGTTACCGCGTTTGCATGACCACATGCATTTTCGGCTTAAGAACGTGCATGTAAACGCACTCATTTATCAATCTTTCAGTCTGGGTATCACACTAATGTGTTGTTAACGTGTGTTAAATCGTGAATGCTGTGCTAGATACACAACAACAGCCTCATCTTGTTAATCATCTGGAGGGATCTGGAAAGAGGAGCAGGTGTAGTGAAAGACAGTGCTGCGTTCTCATAGAGCCTGTGGTGACCGTCCTGCAGTATTCCTCTCTCAGAGACTCCATGAGGCCTGATGCATATGCTGGGAGAAGCAAGCAAAAGTTTACATCACATTCACTGCCTGACCATGCTTTTCCACTTGGCCTCCATCACATCTGCATCTCCATTAGTAGCGGAAGCTGCAGTTGAGTAGAGGTGGTTAATAACAGCTGGCCTTCACTGCTTTAGATCTTCACACTCCCTCATTACTTGCAATGTCTCCCAAAGCCTTATAAACACACCACATGACAAAAAAATGACCAATTAGCTGTGCAAACAATGTCACTAAGCTGTAACTAGACTTGATGGTTATAATATTAGCAAAATGAGATTAACCTACCAGCTATGCCTACTCATATGGTAACGTTTTTACACGGTATATAACGTTATTGCTAATGCTTAAAAGCTAGCTGCAGTGCTTTACAACAACCTATACACATCTCGTTGTGTCTCATTATTTAAATAATTATGTTCACTGATTTGGTAGGTAGCAAATGTTTAAAAACAAGACTTACGATGCACAGTTCACGTTTTCGTGGAGCAGCGTCTCTGACGGATCCGTGAGCATGTCTCCCGCCGGCGGCCTAGCCACAGGCGGACCGGGACCCGATGAAGGTGCTGTGTACATCTGCCCTGAGTCTCACTTGCTTCTTGCTTCGGTATCCCATGTTGAACTGCATCATATCGCCGGGATGATAATCCTCTGGTGTGAAGTGATCGCTAAGTTACACACCACCGCGTTTCTCGAAGCAGATGCAGTGAAGTCCCGTCTCTTTACCTGCACAAATGCACCCAGGCCCGGAAGATACCGTCCTTTTTCTTGTTAGGAAACCTGTGGACTCGATGTCCTGACAGGTTAGAGTTAGTGCAACCTCCACAAACACAATAATTTACCATGACGATGATAAATTGAAATAAAAATAACTACCGAAAACACACTGACTCATGCCCGCTCAGAGCGTGGCACACGACTCCCTCTCGTGACGTAATATGACGCGATGTTAGAAAAAAAGTGTTTTTTGAGAACTGTCAAGGAAACCATCACTTTTTGTTCTAAATTTGTGCCCTCACGTCTTGTAAAACATTTTCCAATCCTGCATTAACGGTTCATATTTTCATACAAGGTTATATATTAATTTGAATTTATTTCTTACCTGCAATATGCACTTTAAGAAAAATTAAGTGAACTTACCAGGAATTATGAATAAAGCCTCTAATCTTCAGCCATTCTCGCGCTGCTTCAGTCGACTGGATTTCAAATTTGAACGAAGCCCGCGCAATCCCATAATGCCACACCACAGTAAGTTACTGTAAAAACGCAGGATCTACAATAACAACACCTGCTTCTTGTAAATGAATAACAGTTGACATGAAAATATACTGTTAACAACTGTAAAACCTTATTTGACCCATAATGCATTGCGAACTACAGCTACATCTTGTAAAATGTTTGAACAGTAATATTCTGTAAAATTTGCTGTAAAAACTACAGCAATTTGTTACAGGGTAACTGTGTGTTTGATGTGGTGGATGAGAAGATACCCCCTCACAATGTAGAGCGCTTTGAGTGCCTAGAAAAGCGCTATATAAATGTAATGAATTATATAATTAGTAGTATTTTCTTATTAGATATTTTATTATCTGATCGATGAAGTTGGTTACTTGATGATGATTTAATTATCATATAGTGGTCTGTTTCACTGATCTCACCCTGAGTCTTAACAGTGAACATGTTATTTTGATTTATTTTCAGGTTATGGTAGCATAAAACACTACTGCAAAAAATCCTGTTCTGCTCTGATTTTTTGAAAGTTTCTAAGTCATCATGCAGAAATAATTTAGACAGGATCATGTGGACTCACAGACATCAAAAGTCTGGGAATGAACCTCAACAATGGTGACAATCAACAAAATATTCAGCTAAACAGCTCTGAACATCACAAAACAAGCTACTTAAGTCACAAAAAAGCTATTTGTTGATTGTCACCATTGTTGAGATCCATGCGCTGACTCTTGAAGTTTGTGTGAGTCAAAAATACTTTGAATGTAATGACTTTAAAAAACAAATTGGAAAATCTGACTGTCATATCATCACAAGACTGCTGTAAATAATGCAAAAACTAAATACTAACATACTCAGAAAAAAAGACTCCTGATGAGATCAGTGAATCAGGCCACTATATGATGATAGAGTCATCAATAAGTAACCAACTTCAACAGATTGTCCAAATACCCACACTTGCGGTCTTTGCACTTGACCCCTTGGCTACTTATATGACGTATTTCCTGTATTTGGTCCAAGTGTTCAAGTGAGCATGAAGACAACAAGTGTGTGTAGAACTTTTCATTACCTGATGGGACACACTTATAGTGTTGTAAAAAGTGTTTACGAAGCTTTATTTTTTTTTCAATACTTTGCATTTTAAAATCAACTTGCTTATATTCTAACTTTCTTCTAATGCTTCTAATTAAGTGATAAAAAGCAGTTGCATGTTGTACAGTGTGTATTTTTTTATAATTATCACCACTACTCATTTGGACCAATAAAATGTGCAACTCTTTGATTTACTACCAAATTATATGTAATATCTAATTATTATTAATATTTAACATACATTGGAAAGGTTTCCGTGACCTCTCGTGAGATCTCGGCAAAAAGTCTATTGATTTATTTCCAGAACATGATGGGATAGACTAAGCCTCGAATACTGCTCCGTAGTGTGTATTTAGTGTGCGTTAAGGGCACTGCGCTTTGGCGTTTTTAAGACCTGAGATAGTCTTGCGCACTTACTTCCAGTCACGTGCACATGCTCTCAAGTGGCCACGACCGCAAGTGTGGGTATTTGGACAAGGAGAGGTTCTCTCTTATATGTGCTTTAGAAACACACAGTTACAGCAGCCAGAAAAAAGAAAAAGAAAAAACTAAAAAGACAAGGGTCAAGAGCCCAAATAAAGCAAAAGTCTATCTCCACAATGATGACTTCAAACGTTATTATTTTCAATAAAATATCAACATCTAAACCTCAGATAATTCTCAATAAGAAGTTTTGTATGAAAGAAATAAAGTGACTGGTTTGTAATAAGTGAAGATGCAGAGATCTAGAGAGTGTTTCATGTTCTGTTGTTGATGGTCATGTGAAGTTTTATTTTATTTATTTATTTTTTAACATTGAAGGTTGCATGTAAACGTAGCCACTGTGTAGTGTAGGTTGTGAAAAATAGTATTTGAATTGCCTTTGATCCTCCTAACATTATCTAGATTGGATGCGATCATGATGCGAATCAGTTTCTCTTTCAGGTCAGAAGCGGAGCGAATGCTTGTATGTCAGAAATAGAGCGGGACATCAGTTTACTGTTTGGGATTTGTTGTGTCAATCCGTGCCGCATCCAGTGTAGACAGAATCACTTATTATAATGGTATCTGTTGTCTATAGTTGCGTTGCGCCGCTCGTGCAGTGCTGAGTCTGACTAGAGTGGATCCAACAGTGCTGTCGCAACACAGAAGTGTGAGGAAACGTGCTTTTACCACTATTGCATTGTCTGTCTGCAGAGAGGCTCAAAAACAGGAGAGAAAATAGCCTATTACTTCTATATTATGATGTTTTTTGATGTAAAATCACACTAACATTATAAGTGAACCTTAGAGATCATTATAAAATAATTTTAAAAAATGCTGTTTATCTGAGTTTTGTGGGTCACCATTGTGCTGAAGAGTAGAGTCTGTTTAAATCAAGAATAAGCAAAGAAATGTTGAGTTATGCATATAACTACTGTTCCCAGAAGGAGGGAAATGAGATACAACACATGACTATGGGATATCGCACTCTTGCACCATTTGCTGAAGACACCTATATTCACGCATGAAAGGCCAATGACGCATACCGACATGGGTGGGGCTACATCCCCACAGCATATAAATGCGGTCGCATGCGTCATTCCCTTTGTTCAGTCCAGCTCTTCACCGAGCCTCCGACTGTGCAGGGCCCAGAGGTGTTGTATCTCGTTTCTCTCCTTCTGGGAACAGTAGTTACATGCATAACTCAACGTTCCCATTCAGTCGGTTCACTCAGTACAACACATGACTATGGGACATACTGTATATTCACGCCCCGCAAAGTCGCCGAACTAAACATGAGGGACCAGCAACGCCACATACCGCATGCATTTCGTTTGGATGCAACACCACTCTCGACCCATCCAACGCAACCTGGATGCATGTGGGATGCACTGACAGCGCATGCAGATCACCTACACGTTTTGCCGACGCCAGCGCCAGCAGCATAAATACAGTTAAAAGGAGGTTCAAACATGGTCTCCAAAACCAGGTCCCACGAGGGCACCATTGACTTTGTAAAGGGCCTCAGATGCCGTGCCCCTTTAAGGAACCGAACGGCAAGCACCATTTATGCCCTCATGACAGGCCGAGATGGCCGCTAGATAAACTTTAAGCGTGGAATGGCAGCGACTCCCTTCTAACAATTCCTGCAGAAAAGTCAAAATCTTTGCAATCGGGCACTGATAAAGAGCCACCACACTGATAGGGAGCCCTGCCGCCATCAGATTCTCCCTCTCAGCGGGTAAGCCCACAGAGACCAAAGCCACGGTCGAGGATACAGAATCTGACTGTGACAGCAGGTCCTTCCACAGGAGAAGACACCACGGCATCCCTGACAGTAATGCCATGATGCCAGTGAACCATGTCTTTGCTGGCCAGCAAGGTGCCACCAGAATCAGCGACAGACCCTCCTGATGCACCCGATCTAAAGTGGACTGTATCAGATCCACCGGTGGAAACGCATACAGCAGGGTCCTGGGCCATACATATGACAGAGCGTCCACACCCAGCAGAGCGCTCCTGTCTGTGACCGAGAAAAACAATGGGCAGTGTGTGTTTTCCGCAGACGCAAAAAGATCCACTTCAGCCTTGCCGAAACGATCCCAGATCTGCGTTACTATTTGCGGGTGCAAGCACCACTCCCTGACCTGCAGACCTCCCTTGGACAGCATGTCCGCCCCAACATTCAGATGGCCCGGGACATGCACTGCCCTGATTGATGCTAAACGTTCACTGCTCCACATCAGGAGCTTCCGTGTCAGCTGCAACAGGGGACTGTTGCCTGTTTATATACGACACCACTGTCGTGTTGTCTGTTCTGACGAACACATGTTTGCCCCGCAAACAGCCTGCAACTCCAAAAAATTTATGTGACGCCATGTTAGCGCCACTGACCACTCCCCTCTTACAGAGCTCCCCTGGTACAGAGCTCTCCATCCATGTAGACGCATCCGTTGACACCACTATACGTGACGTAAGCCTGCCCAGGGGAATTCCCTCTGACAACAAAGCGGGGTTTCCCCAGGGAATCAGAGCCCGAACGCACGATGGCGTAATCGACACCTGTTTGTTTAAATGCCGTACGGCATTCAACCTCATGCTCAGCTCCCATCTCTGGAATGCACACATGAAGAGGAGACCCAGCCGGACGACTGCTATCATTGAGGCCATGAGCCTCAACAGTCTCAACACCAAATGAAACCAGACCCACTTGCCCAGCTGAAACTGAGCCAGACAGCTGCAAAAATCCTCCGCTTTTCGTACTGACAGAATAGCTGTGTTCTGTACGGAATCTATCTCTAAACCAAGATATGAAATCTGCTGATTCGGAACCAGGGAACTCTTCTTGAGATTTATTAAAAATTCCCCAGAGCCTATAGATGGAAAACAAGTGCTTGTGTCTGCAACACTGCTTGCTCTCTGCTGTCCATGGCCAGGAGCAGGTCATCCAAATAGGTGAACACTCTCATGCCCCAATGCCGTAATGGTGCCAGCGTCGCCGCCTTGCATTTTGTAAAAATGAGCGGTGCTAGGGATAGCCCGAATGGCAGAACTTGAAACTTGTATGCAGTCTCCTCGAAGGAGAATCTCAGAAACTTTCTGTGCCCCGGGTGAATTGTGATATAGAAGTATGTATTGGTCAAGTCCATCAATGTAAACCAATCCCGGGGATGCAAGGAGCACAGAAGATGAAGCACCGTGAGCATCTTGAACTTAAAACGTCTGAGGTTCTTCTTCAACCGCCGCAGATCCAGGATAGGCCGTAAGCCCCCACTTTTCATCGGCAGGAGGAAGTAATGGCTGTAAAACCCATCTTCCATTCTCTCCCGTGGCACCACTTGAATTGCCCCTTTGCCGAGGAGAACACAGATTTCTTCTCAAAGCACTTGGGAATCCCTTTCCAAAACCGAGGTTGTAATTACTCAGCGGAAACGGGGGGGGGGGGGGGGGGCGCAAAAGAACTGCAGCCGAAAGCCCCCCTGAATCGAGTGAAGAACCCACCGTGTTGGTGCGCATGCACACCACCGTTCGAGGCAGACAGCGAGGATCCCCGTCATCACCTGGGGAACCGATTGACAATTAGCATACAGTTTGGATTGGCGGTATGGTTCCGTTCTGGGCAAGAACTCCCTGCACATCCATGCAGCCTAACATGGATGAGAGCAGGGAGAGCAGTGATAACCCCCAGGGTAAACAGAACAGAACCAACATAATGTATTGCAGCTACGTTGAAGTTTCAATAATGTCTGTACACATTTTCGAATTAGTCTGATTCAAGTAGAATCAGAAGGCTGAATCCTGACTGACAGAGGAGGAGTGGGGGATGGAGGGGGTAATTAGCTATTGAGCAATGCAAAAACTGCTGATACTACTGCGGGACCTTATATATGAATACTTAGATAGGTGTCGTATTCCCATAGGTTGATGGGGATCAGCTGAGAGTCAGCTGATGCGAGCTTGACTAACGTGACCTGCTAGAACTGACGCTATGCTAGATTTCTCTGGCCGAGTCATGCAATAAATCTGACATATGCAACCAGTTAACAGATCAAATATTCACATATCCCTGTGATTTCCCAGATGAAGGTTAGTTTTAAAGTAACCAACAGTTTAATGTTTAACAGTTGGCAAAGGACTCATAATTGTATCCTAATTTAGTTACTTGGTGTTTGGTAACAAAGGGCCTACTTTGCATCAGCAGCACTGACTCAATGACAAACAAGTCATTCATAAGAAGACAACTGATGGCACCTGTATTCATAGCAACTAGTTTCTAACTACTTATTCATTTGATCGTTAGTCATAAATATAATAATATATTATGTGTCAGGCAGTAATTTATGCAATGGTATGTAAAATCATGATCCTATTTAAACAGCCACTTCAATTAGGGTACAATATTCAGAAATCAAATATTTATCTATCAATCACTGGACACCTATTTGGAAGTTGAAAACAAACATTTGAGCATTACAACAATTATTAAATGATCAATATGTTTTGATTTTAAATGTAGCAGAAACGTAATCAGAAAGTAGCAACACAGAAATTGTCAGAGTATTAACCCAACTCAACCACTTGGAGGCGATTCTAGGATTTTCATTTTAGGGGGCTCAGCCCCCAATGAGGGTAATAATAAAAAATAATAATAAATATATAAATAAAAAAAATGTTTGACTAATAGGGATGGTTTACTAAACTTATTGCAGTATTCCACTGTGTTGCTTAGCTAGGTATAACATTTTAGTACTGAATAAGCCTTCCTGATCTCACACACACACACCTGTTTACTGTAGTTACAAACACAATATTTTACTGTTTACTTTTCTAGTACATCCCTCTTTCTTTAGCTCAAGTATGCAAACCTCTTTGCACATGCACTGTAATATGTTTTATATTGAAAGTTAAATTTCCAAATGCAAATGGCATACGTTTCATAAAGTATGCGGTTTCATTTTTGCTGGAGGAAACAGCTGTAGTGTGATGAGGAAACGCAGCGAAATTTTACAGTAGATGGGGAACCGATTACTCCCCCATAATATTTTGTAAACCTAAAAGTGGCAACGCCTATGACTGAATCTACTGAGAGCCATAGAAGTATAAAGGACATACACATATATACACTTATAATAAGTGCAATTGCACCAAGCACATCACATTCTATTACTCATTCATCCATGCTTCCTTTTGAATGAATGAATGAATGAATAATTCCTGCCCACTAAAAAAGCTGCACGGATATATTTGCTTTCCCCAACAGGCCTATCTATGTAAACGATTTAGAAAAATGTGCGTCGATTCACACTTTATATCATCGCCACGATTTGTATTGTCATATCACCCAGCCCTAACCTGCAGTAATGCTTTAAACACATTTGACAAGCTAGTTGATAAAAAACAACAACCGATTAACTATTAAAACTGATTGGCTAACGCTATTTTTCCCCTTGTCAGTGCTCTTTTATTCTTTCATGTTAACTGACGGCAAATCTGAATGATGCACTATTTTAACTTTAATCAACACGTACAACTGGCCATGACATCCTCACCTTATCTAAGTCACTCACCCAATGGAGTTGTACAGCTGCAGCTCACGTGATGAATGTTGGGGTTGGGGGAGGGGGTGTGTCTGAACTAAATCAGCACCCTGATAAAGAGGCACAAAGTATTTTATGTATTTTGAAAATACAAAAATACTAATCTTAAATGTATTTAAATACAAATTAAATTTGATTTTTGCCAAAGGCTTTCAAATACAAAATACAAAATAGTATTTTGTATTTCAAATACGTATTTTAAATACATGTATCTGAAATACTGCCCATCCCTGGCTGTGGGCAGGTAGCCCCACCCACGTCGACATGCGTCATTGGCCTTTCAGGCATGAATATAGGTGTCTTCAGCAGATAACGCAAGAGCGTGATATACCATAGTTATGTGTTGGTTCGTCCACGTCGACAAGTCATCCCACCAAGATACTTAGATGACTTCTATGTTGATTATACTGTGCCACATCAGCCACTTCATTCTGATGATGAACAGTACACAAAGGGTGCCACTGGACCTGAACCAGGTAAAAGGCCTGCATTTAAAGAGTTCCCACGTACTGGAAGTGGACCAGAACCAACTAAAGATACAAGCACTGGATCAAGTGAAAGAAGCTCATTTGTGGAGACATATCAAGGTTTGCCGCAGCCACTGCCACAACCAAAGCCCCGTACTCGGACTTCTCCAAGGCAAATAATTGATACAGATCAGAGAGTTCTTTCCTCAAGCCCATATACAGCAGCCACTGAGGGCAGGCCAGTTCTGCCTAGAGATCAGGACGATCTTCCTCAGCCCATGAGGGCAGTGCCTGTAGATACCCGAGGATACCCTCTGCATTTTCACTAAGTCAGTCACAAAGAGATTGAATATCTCACTGATAACCTAGGAGAACTGAGACTACCAAGCTCTGCAAATCGGCCAACTTCAAGTCATCCCTTCTCTCCTTATGAACCGACTCAAGCCCATGCTAAGCTAGCTCATCAAGGAGATGTTACACATCCTCAACTCGGCATTAGACATATAGACAGACCCTGTGGTTACTACAATATGGACCACAGAGGCCATAACTATCTGTCCACTGATCAAAGAGATCGCAGCCAATCTTCCGCAGCTGTTCAGTTTATGCCTCAGGACTACAGCCAAGAGACAGCAGCTACTTATGGGACTTATACAGATCATAGCCTAAACCGCAGAACTGTCAGTTATTTCCCTTCCACTGAACCACAAGGTCATCGGCAACCTTATCATGCTTATTCAGCCACAAGTCCAGTCTATCAAGACGAGAGACTTACTCCAAGGGATACATTAGGCAAGGCAAGGCAAGTTTATTTGTATAGCACATTTCATACACAATGGTAATTCAAAGTGCTTTACATAAAATAAAATAAAAACAATAATCACAACAATAAAACAGGGAATTTAAAAACTTAAAAAAATTATTAAAAAAAATTGATTTAAGAGGTTTAAAATGAATTTAAGAAAACGATTATACATATAATATAGTGCAATCAGTTCGGACATCGCACAGTGCTCATTCAATAAATGCACAGCTAAACAGATGAGTTTTGAGTCTGCATTTAAATGTGACTAATGTTTTAGCACATCTGATCTCTTCTGGAAGCTGATTCCAACTGCGGGCGGCATAATAACTAAAAGCGGACTTCCCTTGTTTTTTGTGAACCCTTGGTATTTCTAACTGACTCGATCCTAATGATATGAGTGGTATGTTAGGTTTATATTCAGTGAACATACTGTATCTGCTATGTATTTAGGTCCTAGGACATTGAGTGATTTATAAACGAGTAAAAACACTTTAAAATCAATCCTAAATATAACCGGAAGCCAGTGTAAGGACCTGAGGACTGGTGTAATATGCTCAGATTTTCTGGTTCTAGTCAGAATTCTGGCAGCAGCGTTATGGATGAGCTGCAGCTGTCTAATGGTCTTCTTGGGAAGGCCGGTGAGGAGACCATTACAATAGTCCACCCTGCTGGTGATAAAGACATGAACAAGTTTCTCCAAGTCTTGACTGGAAACAAAACATCTAATTCTTGCAAAGTTTTTTAGATGATAATATGCTGATTTAGTTACAGCTTTGACACGACTACTGAAACTAAGGTCTGTCTCCAAAATCACAACGAGATTCCTGACTTGATTTTTAGTTGTTAGAACCCTAGAGTCAAGGTATGCATTCACCTTGAGAAATTCATCTTTGTTTCAAAATGCAATGACTTCAGTTTTCTCCTCTTTTAACTGAAGAAAGTTTTGGCACATCCAACTATTAATTTAATCAATGCATTGGCAGAGGGAGTCAATGGGGCTGTAGTCATTTGGAGATAAGGCTAGGTAAATCTGGGTATCATCTGCATAGCTGTGATAGGCGATTTGGTTCTTTCTCATTATTTGACTTCGTGGGAGCATATACAGGCTAAACAAGAGCGGGGCAAGAATTGAGCCTTGTGGGACTCCACAAATCATGGATGTCCACTTAGACTTATGCTCTCTGAACTCAACACTGACTAGACCTCTACCGTTTTAGTATTATCGTTCAGTCTTTCCGGATTTCCTTGACCCCCATCTAGATTATGGACTGCCCCAATTTGTACCAAGTACCCCAACCCACCATTAGTTCTTTCCCAGTCTTCTCTTTAGTAGTATGTCTGATGTACTCCGAACCGCTCATCATAACAGCAGCACTGAGATCTAGTGTACCCAGCCTGATATTTTGACAGATTTACCCCAAAGAAATTTAGCGAATATCATTTATGAGCTAATTGAGTGCTGTCTCTGTGCTGTGATGCGTTTGGAAACCAGATTGAAAATTGTCCAGGGATCCATTTGAGTTTAAGTATTTGTTCAACTGATTAAAGACTACCTTTTCAATAATTTTTCCTATAAAAGGAAGATTTGATATAGGTCTATAGTTGCTCAATATGGTGTTATCAAGATGTCTCTTTTTCAGAAGGGGTTTAACAACTGCAGTTTTCAGGGAGTTTGGAAAAGTCCCAGAAAGAAGTGAGGCGTTCACCACTTCTAAGAGATATGCTTCCAAACAGTTAAGCACCCTTTTGAAAAAATATGTGGGAAGTGTGTTAAGATAGCAGGTTGACGATTTAAGGTACTGTACTATTTCTTCCAAAATGTTGCAATCAATTTCTTCAAAAGCAGACATAGTAACTTCTTTTTGATATTGTGGTCGAATATTTCTAACCTCTGCATAACTTGGGGATGTGCTAATCGCCTTCCTGATATTATTGATCTTCTCAGAAAAGAAGGAAGCAAACTCATTGCATTTGCTGTCGGAGAGCATTTCACTGGCAATCTGATTTGGGGGGTTTGTCAGTCTCTCAACAGTAGCAAAAAGAGTGCGAGTGTTGTTTAAGTTACTGTTTATAAGGTTTGAGAAGAATGACTGTCTAGCTTTGCCTAGTTCCACATTGAAAGTTTCGTCTTCCGCCACATCCGCTCAGCTTTTCTGCATTGTCTTTTCATACTCTGAACTGCTGTTGATTTTCTCCAAGCTGATTTCTGTCTGCCAGTCTTCCTGCTGACTTTTAACGGAGCAATGTCATCAATAACATTCTTAAATTTTGAGTTAAAAGAATCAAGGAGAAGATCAACAGAGTCAGCAGAAATGCTTGGTGTTAAAGATATAGCCTCCATAAAGAGCACACACTAGTGTTTTCGTTAATGGATCTCTTTCTGACAGAGACAGATCTAGACTCAGTGGTAACAGAGATCAATATATCAAAGAAAATACAGAAATGATCAGATAGTGCTAAGTCCTTAATAACAATGGATGAAATGTTTAGACCTCTACTGATGAGTAAATCTAGAGTATGTCCACGATTGTGTGCGGGTTCATGCACATGCTGAATCAGGTCAAAAGTATTTAAAACAGTTATAATTTCTTTTGTAGTTTTGTTTTCTGCATTATCTATGTGAATATTAAAATCCCCTGCAATAGCAAAACAGTCAAACTCTGAGGAAATCATTGATAGCATTTCTGTGAACTCTTCAACAAAGGCTGGAGAGTATTTTGGAGGCCTGTAAATAATGATAAACAGAATGCGTGGGAGCACCCTTTCAACACAATCCTAGATAGTCAAAGACAAGTCCTCTGACCAAATGACATTGTTGCATGATAGACATATTTAAATCAAGCAGCTACCCTCACCTCTCTAAACAGTCGCAAACACTCATGAAAGTGAAGAGTAGGAGGAGGCCGTTACTTGAGGAACGTGCACTGCAGCGGTCTTTAGCCATGTTTCATTTAGAAGAAGAAACATAAAATCCAGGTTGTTTGTGGTTATTAATCATTGATTAGAAATGATTTATTTTTTAGTGAGCGAATGTTTAAAAATGCTAACTTGATGATATTGCTTTGTGTCTTTACAGCAATCTCATTTTGGTGCATAATAGGCCGCAGATTAGATGAGTTAGCCGTACGGCTTGAGAAGGCCTTAGATTTTCTATCACGTGATAAAACAGAAATGGAGAAAACTACAGGCACACTGGGTTCTCGCTTGTTCTGTAAACATTTGTGAATTTTGCTGCTATTATAGCGGGGACCCGACTAATATCACTGAGAGCTGTTATCAGTTGTTTTTGGTTCACCTACAGCAGATGGAGGGTTTGGGCCCTGGCGTTGTGGCAGCGGCCGGAGAGCTCTCACAGGAGGAGGAAGACGAGCTGGGCCCACAGGCTTTGGTGGTTGTGGGGCCCGCCGTTTTTTTTTTTTGGTTGATATCTGGGGGTTTGCAGCCAAAGAGTGAGGAGAGTATGGTCCCAGCATAAAACAGTTCTCCATTTTCTTTGTGCGAAGCTGTAGAAGTGGAGATGTTTGAGAGAGAGCGGGATATGTTGTATGGGAGCAGGGGGAGGGGGGCTGGGGGGGCTCTGCTGTTTCTGGGGGCTGAAATATGTTGTCCTGGCTTCCCTGGCGGTTTTCCAGAAAGTCGTCCTTGGATGCTGAGTCTTGGAGCTGTTCTGATACGTCACAGTCTGTCTGTGATGAGCTCTGTGGGCAGGGCTCAGCCGTGATGGTATCCATGAGCAGGGCTTGTTGTGGCTGCGTGGTGTTATCAATGTCCTTGTGGGATGTGTCAACCACACGATGACTCAGAAACTGATATGAAGTCCTGTCGTCACTCATAATTTGTCCAGGTGTGTGTGTGCCATTCAAGTTGAGTAGTTTGGCACACACTACTGAAAAATGATGGAGGGAGAAGTAGATGTTGTCCCTTAGCACTCTTGCACCAAGTTTGTTTAGGTGGAGGCCATCCAGTTTAAACAGTTGTCTATGGCCCCAGAAAAGATTAAAGTTATCGATGAAACTGACTCCTTTTAAGCTGCAGATTCTTTGTAGCCATGTGTTCAGCCCAAGCAAACGTGAAAACATATTAGTTCCTCTTGCTGGGAGTGGTCCACTGATGAACGACTGAACTTTGAGTCTTCGAAGTGTTTCAAAGAGTTCAATGAAGTCCTTCTTAAGGAGTTCGGACTGCTCTTTCCGAATATCATTCTTCCCCACATGAATGATGATTAGATTTGCAGTCTTGTGCTTCATTAGAAATTTCTGAAGTTCCTTGTTCACATCAGAAACGGTTGCTTGGGGAAGGCAATATGTTGTTGTATTTCTGCTACTGATGTTACTGATAATGGAGTCGCCCACTATCAGAGTCCTGGGCTCGGCTACGCTCTTGAGCTGAATGCCGCTGTCTGCTCGACCTCGAGCGCCTGTTAGTAGCGATGTTAGCTGCTGGCTGATCCAATCCATGTTTAATCACATTTGGGGATTCCTCACACACATCATTAATGACTTCTTCAAATCCGTTTTCAAGTGTAAGGGGTGGTGTAGGATACCGTATTACAAGGCCGTGTCATAGCCGAATCTGGGGTAGAGGATGCTACGGCAGCAATACGAGAAACTCGTGACACTCTGATGTCTTGAGTGCCTTTGGGTCTCGCTCCATGTTTGTGCCATCGATTAGTGTGTCGATCAATTTCGGCTTGTTCCTCAACACTTGGTATTAACTGTTGAGATTCACTAGATTCACAGCACTCACCAGCAGTATGCTGAGGAGGTCTGTGATGACGGGCTGCTGTGTGTTCCACCTGTTTTGGAAGTCCAGCAAGTAACTTTATTTCAAGAACCGCAATTCTTTGTAGAAGTTTGCGGCAGTTTATACAACAAGTAGATTCAACAGGAGGCATTATTCTCTCTTGTCTGTTTGAATGTGGGCAACTGTGTTTTCCCGTCTCCAGAATTTAAGCTGCTGGCAGTGGGAGGCAAAAGTCTTCTTTTTCGTGGTATTATTCCAGTCCCAGAGAGTTTTTAGTTTTAGTGTTTGTGCCAAAAATATGTTGTTTGAGCACTGTGCTGATCTGCTGAAGTAAAAATCTTAGAAAAATCAAAGAAAAGTACAGAAATAGGGAGCAAAGCGCAGAGCAGTAAGCAAAAACGTCCGAACGGTAGCGAAGCCAAGTCAAGTGCTCTTCGTCATAAATGTACACTATGAGAGACACTCAGACTACTATGATCATCCAGCTCCTATTCCTGCAGACAAACCAAGACTCTTGACCCCACAACAGTATGCAGATTACGCTCAGCCTGAGACATATCAGCCATACCACCCAGTGTGTCCTCCTTCTCCTCCATATCGTCATGTAGAGCCCTCCTACAGAAGTCCCATCCCCACCATTCCTAATTTTTGCAGTGAGGATCCCAGAGACTTTGCTCGACTCAAAATTGCACTGGAGAATTTGCTACCTGTTGAGTCTACAGAACGTTTCAAGTACCAAATACTGGTTGATCATTTGAAACAAGAGAATGCCTTGCTCATTGCAGACTCGTATGTCAACAGCAGGTACCCATACACCAATACTATGAGGTCCCTAACTGCACTTTATGGTCAACCACATCAACTCGCGCTACAAAGAATTGCAGAATTGATGGATGGCCCAAAGATCAAGAGTGGTGACATTAAATCTTTTAGAATGTTTGCCCTGAAAATACGTGCATTAGTTGGAATGCTGGACCAACTTGGAGCTCAGGGATGGACAGAACTCAAATGCGGGTCACACGTTTCACATCTTCTTGCCAAACTGCCTCATTACCTTAAAGCAAATTTCAGAAGGTTCATTAACCCCATTCAAATACCAGTTCCGACACTGCTTGAACTCAGTGACTGGCTTGAATATGAGCTCAGAATACAAGAGGACGAGTCCCAGTACGCTAGTCATTAAAGCAGAGCCTACTCTCAGCCACAGAGAGACCAGCAAAGAAACTCTAAGCCAGTGCAACGATTTGCTACTGTCTTAAATGGCGGTGAACAGAGTAAACCGACAAGTGCTACGACAATCGAGAAGGAGAAACCAAAGAGGTACTGTCCCTTTGCAACACTGTGCAGCATTACTTCAACCAGTGCACTAACTTCAAACTGCTGAATCAAGATCAATTGGAGTCGTGGCTGAAGTCAAATCACAAGTGCTTTAGGTGCGGCCGTTATCATCAGATTTCACAATGTACTCTTAAAGCCAAATGCAAAAAATGTGACAAGAGACATTTAGAAATACTGCACGACTTCAATGCCAAAGTGAAACATGAAACACAATCTTCAGCAGAAAACAGTTGTCTTGTGAACTCAGAAGTGGAGACACTGTATCTGCACAGACCAACCGCAAGCAGTAAAGTTCTTCTGAAAGTCAGCCGAGTGATCTTGAGAAATGGTGAGAAGCAACTTGATACATATGCCATACTGGATGACGGTTCAGAGAGGACAATGTTACTGTATGAAGCAGCACAGCAACTTGATCTTCAAGGACTACCTGAAGATATAGCCCTCCGTACTGTGAGACAAGACATACGGGTCGTTCATGGGGCGGCTGTTTCATTCTCAGTAGCCTCTGTATCTCAGCCGAACAAATCCTTCACCATTGAAAGAGCTTTCACAGCCAAAGAACTGAGCCTCGCAAAACACACTTATCCTGTTAAGTTGCTGCAGAAGAAATACAGACACCTACAAGGTCTGCCTATTCCCCAACTGCAGCAGGCTCAACCACTCTTACTTATTGGCTCAGACTAACCGCATTTAATCACAGCCACAGAGCCAGTACGTCTTGGACCTCCTGGTGGTCCTGCCGCTGTGAAAACCAGACTTGGGTGGACTCTGCAAGGCCCCTCAAAGTTCCTTGCAAGTCAGCTCTCACCACAGCAGTGTCTATTAACCTCCACTTTGTCACCAGAAGCAGAACTGTCCAATAATGTACAGAAATTGTGGCAAATGGATACACTTTCATATCGGAGTGAAAAACTGATCACAAGATCAAGGCAAGACACAGAAGCAGTGCAAATTCTTGAGAAGAAAAAAATCAGGCTGGCAGTCAGAGACATTCAAAGGTATGCAACACCCCTCCTCTGGAAAATAAATCTTCCACCTTTGCAATCATCTAAAGAAGCAGTAACAGCTCATTTAAGAAGCACAGAAAAGCGCCTTTTGCAGAACACAGATCTTGCATCAGTGTACATTAATGAAGTGCAGAAACTTGAAAATGCTGGCTACATCTCGAAGCTGACACCAGAGGAGACAGAGAAAAGCCATCGCACATGGTACATACCACATCACATTGTTCAACACAATGAAAAGCACAGAATTGTCTTCAACTGCTCATTTAAGCACAAAAGAACAAGCCTAAATGACAATCTCCTCCCTGGCCCTACACTTGGACCAACCCTCTTAGGAGTACTTCTGCGCTTCAGGGAAAATGGAATCGCTATTAGCAGCGATGTAAAAGGAATGTCCCACCAGGTTTCTATTCGACAGGCATTGATTGTTTTGGTCCCTTCCAGGTTAAGTTTGGACGCAGATGTGAAAAACGCTGGGGAATACTGTACAAGTGCCTTACTACCAAAGCGGTTCATATTGAACTTCTATCGAGCATTGACACAGACTCCTTTCTTATGTCATTAAGAAGGTTCATAGCTCGCAGAGGGAAACCATATGAAGTGCTTTCTGATCATGGTACAAACTTCAAGGGAGGTACCACAGAACTTCAAAATGCCTTCAATACACTTCACCCAACCTTGAAAGAGCATCTAGCTTCTCAACAGATTCATTTCCGTCTAAACCCACCAAATGCACCGCATTTTGGAGGATCGTGGGAGAGAGAGATTAGGTCTATCAAGACTGCACTGCGGACCTCCCTTGGTTCTCAATCCATGCCAGAGGAAGTACTGATCACGGTACTTGTGGAAGTGGAGGGCATATTAAACTCCAGGCCATTGGGATATGTTTCCTCAGACATAGCAGATATAGACCCTGTGACACCTAATTCCCTCCTCATGGGACGTCCAACTTCTGCATTACCACAAGTTGTCTACCCAGAACAGAAATGCTCAGTCGTAAGAGATGGCGTCACAGCCAGATTCTAATTGAAAACTTCTGGAAATGTTTCATACAGCATTACCTTCCAGACCTGCAGCAATGACAAAAATGGCAAAGAGAATCTGAAAACCTTCAAACTGGTGAAGTCGAGATGATTGTGGACCAACAAGCAACAAGAGCCCTGTGGCAAATAGGTACAGTAGCCAAAGTCATTCCTGGACAAGATGGGCGAGTTCGGACAGCTGTAGTGAATGTCAAAGACAAAAGTTGCACAAGGCCTGTGGCTCGTCTGATTAAACTGCCTGCTCTACCTGATGACACCAACAAAGACTAAGCCTTTTCTTTATTTACAAATTTGATAAACAAATTTGGGGGCGGCTGTACAAAAGGCCAAGCTTTAATAATGAAGCTGGCGCCCTCCGCTGGATATTTATTATATTGCAGTTAAGAAAATACTATTATCTCTGAATCACCTGACTATTATTTCTGTAATTTCATTGGTTTAAATCAGCAGAACTGAATGTCAATCAAAGGTTCATGTTCAGACATGTATCGAAGTTGTGTCAGTTTGTACTAGTGATGGGAAGTTTGGTTCTTTTCCGCGAACCGGTTCTTTCGGACAGTTCGATTCAATAAACCGGTTGAAAAAACCGGTTCACCGGTTCTTTTACGCTCGACGTAATGACGTCATTGGCGATGACGTAATGGCGTCAAGTCTATCGCGGGTTTAACACATTAAAATATAAAGTCAGTAATCATAACATCAGTCAATTAAAACATCATTATAATCTGATATGTTTCTTACAATTTGGATTTTTGTATCTAAAGCATCAACACATATACAGGCAGTGATCTGCAAACTAGGATGTTTTACAGTTATGACGTCAATAAATTAGTCTTCATCAGCGCAGAAACTATGCTCAACTTACTATATATAATCCATTACGGTTCATTTGTTATTAAATAAACTTACGTTTAGCCAGATTGCCCTTCATTCAAGTCTTCAGTTTACCCGCCGCGCTCATAACATTAGCACAGAATCAGTTGTCCAAAAGAACCAGTTCGGTTCAGACGTGCTGTGTCAGTCATAGTAGGCAATCTGTTCGGTAGCTTCACGCTGAATTGCGCATGCGCAGTATCATCAGCTCATCGGTTCTCAAATTGGACGTGTCCGAAAGAAACGGTTCTCGGTTCGGTGTACTGGTGATCTGAAAACCGATGCAACCGGTTCTTGACTGGAGAACGAGAACTGCTCTAACCGGCACGCTGCAGGCACTTTCAGTATATCATCAGCTGCTTTACTCGTGTCCTGTTCATGTTCTATTTATTACAAACTCAATTTGTGAATGTGTCATTGTTAAGTATAATTAATTACAGTACAGGTATTTCATAAATCATCCCTTATTCCTATTAAACATAGAGTCTTAATTATTGTTCAACTTCCCTGACAAACCCCTTTGGCTTATAACCTAACATAATCTTCAACTGAACAAAGTACACAAATTAGATACATTCATCTTTTTTTAAAAAGTAAAATAAAATATATTAATATCACACTATCTGATTTTTAACAAAATACTTGGATAACATGCTTTTCATCCTCTTGAAAAAATTACACGCATGCGCAGTATCATCAACTCATCGGTTCTCAAATCGGACGTGTCCGAAAGAATCGGTTCTCGTTCAGTGTACTGGTGATCCAAAAACCGATGCAACCGGTTCTTGACTCGAAACGAGAACCGCTCCACCAGTTGGGCTTGTATTGTTCGTTCCCGTTCCGGGCTGCTCTGCTCGGTTCATCTCATTTTCCCTTTCATGGAACCTCGACACTGCGTCCTCTATGGGTTTGCTATGGGGAACGCCTCGTCGTGACCTTTGTCTGAAGCATACATTGAAAAAACAACAAAAACACGTTGGCCAGCGACAGCCCTTGGCGTCACTACCGGTGCGACTTTTAGTATAAATAGGCGCCGGGAGAACACATCATCCTCTTCTTCGTCTTCATTGACTGTTCAGTTTGAAGCGTGCATTTCCAAGGAAAAAGTAAGAGCTATCTTTATTCATTATGGCGAGCACTAGCAGAACATTTAGGAGATGTGTGCATCCGTGTCTTCGTTATTTGACACCTGATGACACACACGATTTCTGCGTTTTTTTGTTTGGGCGAGGAGCACGCACGTGATGTCCTCGAGGGGTCAATCTGCGTGCATTGCGAGTTTTTTTCCAATGAAAAAACTCCGTTCTCGTTTGTCTCTCTTTTCAAGTAAAGAGGGGTAGCCATCTGCTTCCCGTGATTCAGGACCGCCGTTGCTGAGGCACGGAGGAGAATGAGCTCTTGGGGATCTCAGGTGGACCTGGCCGATTAGTTTAGAGAGGGGCTTTCCTTCTCGCACTCATCGACGGGGGGCGAGAGACAGCCACTGGAGAATGATGTTCTCTCTTTAACATCATCTAATCCAGGGGCCAGTGCTCTGCTGGGTACAGCCCAGGAAGAGCAGGAAATGGATAAAGAGAGCGAAGAAGCTGAGGCTGAGCATTCTCAATCCTCCTGCCCTGCATATGACAAGCTCTTAGAGGTTATGGATCGCGCCACAGCAAGACTTGACTTGCCATGGAAGCGCACTAAGGAAGTGGCGTCGCGAGGTCGTCACGACGAACGTTATCTTTCTGGCCATAACCCTCCATCTCAGGTGAGCCATCTTTCTTCCTGTTTTCCATACAGCGATTGAAAAGGAATGGAAGAGGCCGTTTCTCCTCACGCATCCATCGATTCCAGCACACGAGTTATGCCAACATCGAGGCGATTCGCGAAACGGCTCTTGATAGATGCCCCTGTAGAAGAGACGCTACTAGCTACTGTCGTATGTAAGACAGGAGACATCATCTTCGATGTCAAACTGCCCTCCTGTGCCATCCATGTCCTCTTCAAGCTACATCTAAATTAATGGCAGGGCATATGCAGCAGCAGGTCAGGCTGTGGCTTCACTGCACACGATGGCGGTGCTCCAAGCATACAAGGCTGATCTGCTGAAAGACCTGGATAAAAGTCAGGGCCCCTTTCTCTATAGATGTCTGGTTACGCCGCATCCAGATCTTGCTCTTCGTTACTACTAACATGCTGGGCCTCTGCCATGGGCAATCTATTGCCGATGGTAGTAACGGAAGGCAGCTGGTGGGTAAACCTGCAACATTCGGGGAAGAAAGAAGGGGTTTCCTTCTCGATGCCCCGGTTTCGCCCATCTGATTTTTTCGTAACATTACAAGTCCGTTAGGCTTCGCTTCTAAAAGTCAGGGAGGCGGAAGGCGCGCTCAGCGCCTTCCCCCCCCCCCCAACCTCATTCCACGAAGGTCCAGGTCTGAGCCGAACAACCCAGGGGTCCTGACCCGTCTCGGTTTGAGGATCAGAGATGGGCACAGAAGGCTAGTGCCGTGGCTCGCGATCCTCCCCCGCCTGCGGGTAGGGGTAGGAAGTAGCGTGGGTCGAAGGGAGGTAGGCAAGACCTGAGGGATGGGATCCAGACAAGGCGTCAGCGCTTTCATCCAGATCAAAGTGATACTTGAGTATCCCACAGTAATCTTTTCTTTCCCTCATGGGTGTAACATCTACCCTTTTCTTCCTCTTCCTAATTCCCCTGTAACCACCATTTCTCCACCTGACCGAGGTTAGGTGGAATCTTCCTGCATAACAGTCTCCTTCTGGACTTATGATGTTTTGGTTGGTTCTATGGTTATCATAGTAACCACCTTACTGAAGGTCCGGTCTAGAGGCTTTTCTGGACAGAGCTCCAACGCGGGAGCCGTTGTGGGTGAGTACGATCCATGTCTAAATTTATGTATATAAATATATGTATGTGCTATGGAACTGGTGGTTGTGTGTACCCTTCTGCTAGTTTCTTTGCAGTGTTTCCCGTGCTGGGTTCAGAAACCGGGTGCTCGACTTGCAGTGTTTATTTCACTCGTCGAGATATGTTCAGAAGGTAAGTAAGGTTTCGGTTTCATAGTTCCTGGATCATGCGGCTATAACACAGGCTTCTGCGGGAGATTTCATGATCATCAGGCCTCCGGTGCGTCACTGCAAAAATTTCCTGTACGTCCGGGCTGGGTTACGCTTTCATGCTACCCTGACAGGTCTACCGTATCTGGGTCGCCCTGAGGGTTTTTTCCCGATCACCAGGATATCCCCTTGAGGCATCACCCCCCTCACCATTGAGGGTTTTTGTGAGTATGGTGTTTTCTTTCGAGCGTTTAATTCTCTCTGAGGATTTGGATTCCTCGCTCCATGGGCTGTCCTAGTGGTAGTATTGAGACAATGCTCCCCTTTTATCAAGGGTTACCTGGAATGAGAGTCTGGCTAGACTGCAGTATGCTTACCCCTCTGATTTTCAATCATGCTGCAGGTCGAGCCCCCACTCGTTGAGAGCTGGGTCTGTGCTCCATCAGCCAAGGTAAACTACCACTAGCGTTCCAGCATTGGAACATGCTGAAGGTCCGTGCCCCCCTCTCGATTGAGAACTGGGTATGTTGCTCCCTCAGCTAAATAACTGCTAGCTGTTCCACCTTTGGAACATGCTGCAGGTCGAGCCCCGTCTCGGTTTGAGAGCTGAGTGTGTTGCTCCCTCAGCTAAGTAAATTATTGTTAGCTGTTCCACCATTGGAACATGCTTTAGGTTGAGTTCCCTCTCAATTGAGATCTGGATGTTTGCTCCCTCAGCTACAGTTTTACTGCTAGCCACTCCAGCATTATTGCCGTAGACATAGCGTTTTGGGGATGCAATATTTCTATCTATGGGTTGCTCTTTCAGGGTGCCACGAGAACCCTAGAATGGTATTCAAGTGTGCGCACGTTATGCTTTGCCCCATTTTCTAAAATCCACATAAGTGGTAAGTGTGCATGTTTTGCTTTGCCCACTTTTCTAAAATCCACCTAAGTGGTAAGTGTGCACGTTATGCTTTGCCCACTTTTCTAAAATCCTGTAGGTAAGAGCTACGCGCAAGACTTCGTTCTCTTTTTGAGTGGTTTAAAACCCCGGTTCTGCCTTGGGCACCACTCCCCCTATGTATCCTCTGGATACCTACTTAACAGGGTTTTGCTACTAAGGATCTGTTGAGACAGTTCCTTCAGCACAAGCAAAGAGAAACGTGCGGTAGCCCCTGTGTGGCAGGCCAAGACTTAGTATGATTCTAGACTTTTGGTTGTATTCCCTTAAAGGAATCTGTTTCTGATTCCAAGCCTTGAGCTCTACCCCGGGCCCAGTGGTCTGGCCCTAACAGGTAAGTATTTTGGGGTATGTAGCCTAGTCCTTTGGCCGTAGGGAAAAATGTCACTGACAGCCGTCTAACGTCCAAGGGGCAACTCCCATAGCAATATGGTAGAGTTTGTACTTAGTGCTCGCCATGGTTCTGGCATGCACTCCCTCAGCATGGTGGTGTGGGTATACTGTTCCCCATAGCGCCCCCTAGAGGACGCCTTTCGAAGTTCCCTTGAAAGGGAACGTATCAGGTTACTTATGTAACAATGGTTACCTGAGTAGGTGGAGAGCGGCGGGGAAAAGAGGCTAGGAAGCACTGCGTCCTCTAGTTTTTGCAACATTCTGCGGAAGCAACTCAGAACGACGAAGTGAATGATTTGTATCTCCCCGGGCGCCTATTTATACGGAGTCGCACCGTTAGTGCGTCATGCTGTCCCGGCCACGGAGTTGGTGTTTTTTTCAATGTAGTCTTCAGACACGAGGGTTTTCCCCCCCCCCCCCACGAGACGAGGCGTTCCCCAGCGACCCCTAGAGGACGCAGTGCCTCGTTCCCTACTCAGGAACCATGGTTACATAAGTAACCTAAGACGATCTTCTTCTCCAGCAGTTCAGTCAGTGTACTGTTTGAGTAAATAAATTACTCCGGGATACTGGTTTATTTCGACTCAGAGGGAGTGTCAGCCATGTTAAAAAAGTGAATAACTTAAGTAATTTGTGGATTAATGCTTACTGGAGACGCGAACCGTTTCAAATGATTCAGACCGATTTGGTGAACTGGTTCAACCGGTTCATTAAGAAGAACCGGTTAAATCGAACGATTCGTTCTTGAACCGGACATCACTAGTTTGTACTGATCATCGTGCTGATCTGGTCCAATTTCTCGCTGATTTTTGTTCATACTGTGTGCGTACATCTTAAAAGTAAGTAGTTAATACGCTTTCGTGTATATATTGTTAGATTTAATTACTTTTACGTCATATTTCAGAACTAAATGGTCGCTAATTCTTTGAAGTTGTCAATGCGCAAAAACCTCAATCACGCATTCATTTCAGCATAAAACACGCTGAATAAGACTTTGAATGCAGCTGTTTTAATATTATGTGGAAATATTTAATTCTGCTTTATTTGATAGTTGATTTAAAGTGAATATATGTATAAACCTGAGGAAATATACACCTGCTGGACTTATAAATACGTCCAAATCTGCTATTGTATTATTACTTTATATTGTTCAGTTATTACTGTTTCTGCCTCATAATTGTGTGTGTGTGTATATATATATATATATTCATTATTGTTATTATTGTTCATTTATAGAACCACACCCATACTGATGTATGAATCAAAGACAACAGTAAGCCTACAGGATATTTTTTTGTGGACATGGACCAAGTGGTTTATTGTTCTGCCTGGACAATCTATAGCGGTTGTCACCTAGTTTAAGAACTGCACCTTAAGAACTTTCATACAATTAGCTTGTGTGAATGAACAGCTGTTTTAGATATAAATAAGGTCTTTATGTTGCTATCATGTCCTACATTATTGTCACCCGTTCACCTGTTCCGTCAATATCCCTGGCACGTGATGGCTGCTGAAGATTTTGGCTTACAAGGAGCAAAAACGTTCAAATAAAATGAAGGGGTGGTGTCACACTGACACTGCCTGTCTTAACAGCTTGTAATCCTTATGACTATTAATGTGCTGATGCGCACCTTCGTTTTATTGTAATTATTCATGAGATTGTGAATGAGCACTTACCTATAGTTACGTTGAGCCTACCTCATCTGCCGCATCTTCCTTTAAGCTGGCATTTAACATTTTATGGGCAAAATGACAAATTGAAATAAATGTATAATGAATTTTCTGGGTTGAGTCATGTGAAAGGGCCTATATTGTAAAGAGGAATGTTAGTGCACATTTTAAAATTGTATTATGGCTAAACATAACATTGACCAGCATTCACACATGTCCATCTTTATTGTTATTACTGTTTGTATGCTTTACATACAGAACATAAACTATCTCATCAAAAGAAGCATCTTAATTGAAGATGGGAATCCTGCTCGATACCGTCTGCAAACAAGGAGAGACCATTTGGATCAATTTGAACCATATAGAAAAATGACATTTGGAGAGAGACAAAAACAAACCCCATAAAACCATCACTGTTTATGGGTTTTATCTACAAGAGAGTTCAATCGATTTAACAATCATTGACACTCCAGGATATGGACACACTCATGGAATCGAATCGCTATTGAGTTTGCTCAGTTTAAGTAAATCTGCAGAAGGGGTTCATGAAATACATGCAGTGTGTCTGGTGATTAAAGCAACACCGCATCGACTCTCTGACAGACAAATCTACAGTATATATATATATATTTTTTTTATTTCAGGTTTATTTGACAGGGAAAATGCACATCAATAATACATAATTTATTACAATTTGCCAGAATTAGCCAGAAGGCTATTTTGCATCCGCAGCTACGGACATGTCAACTAAGGCTGAGAAGATGTTTATGCATTCATAGATCTTTTCACGTATTACTTATTGTTTGACAACCTGGTCACAAGCAAGTAACACTTCTCTCAAACCAATACTCTTTATATAATGTTTTTATGTTTATATAATGTTGTTCAGTCTTTATTTGGAAGAGATATTTCTGAAACATTGTCTTACTCTTCACACACTCTGATGGAATGTGTCGTAAATGCCCTGACGGCTGTTAAAGAGGCTGAAATCAAGTGTATGTCAAAGATCGTCCTCAATACGGATTCACTGCTCACACTCCTGCATATTTCTGATAGAGAAGCTGAGAGAAATCAATGAGCTTGAAAAGTCCAAACACTGAAAAACATCAAGAAGAGAGCAAACGGGAAACAATAGAGCTCTGGCCTATACAAAAGATTTTCTAAAAACTTTTGACATGATGAGAATGAAAGTGATTGGAGAGGGGCACTGGATCAGGACAGGACTGACACTGAAATTCAGCCTGAAGGGTTTTCATTTTTTTAGTGAACGGTTCCTTTAGGAATAAAGTGTGTTAGCCAAGTGATAAGATCATAGAAAATTCCAAATGAGATCCTAAAATTGGGTCCACTGTCTAAGATTTTTCTGTCATCACTCTTGCCCGTATTTCTCTCATTTATAAGTTGCTTTGGATAAACAAATTAACAAATGCTAAATATTATTTGACAAAATATGAACTGTTTTTATAGTAAGATACTGATAATATTTTTTTATACAAATAGCCAGAATATAAATATTTACTGGAGAAAAGTGACAAGCACTAAGGGGTTGTTTAGGTTCTGTTTGGAATCGTGTTATAAAACAGTGTCACCTAGAGGCCATACAAGAAAATGCTGTGAAACAAAGTGACACATTTGTTATGACATTAACAGAGCTCTGCTTTATTATACACCTGGACCGGTTCAGCATCTATGCCATTTTTATACATTCTGTATATTGCTTCATTAGTTCCGTTTGAAATCATGAGAGAGAATACAGCATTTCTTTATACATTTAAAATGACCGAAGTGGCAACATTGTTTCAAAATGACAATTATATGAATAAAAGAATCTGAAATATGAACAGAAACAGACCTGTGTGTTATAATGATAACAGAAGAAGAGAGCTGAATTACCTTCATGCTGCTTCATTCCCAATTAAACACAAATAGAATATCATGCAAGATATAAATAATATTTAGTAATTAGCTTGCTTCTATTATACTTGGAGCTCATTTATTGAGTTTGACAGTACTCGGCATCCCAAACACATTCCTGGAGCCTCCTCAGCACTAGTTTGAACGGTTGAGGCTAGAAAGGATACAGCTGTGCCACTGGGCATACACACATCAATATTGCGTATTTTTTGTCACAACACTATATTTGCATTATTGTAAGGGTTAGGTTTAGGGTTGGGGTAGGTGTGGACGTTAATAAAAATAAAAATAAAAACAATCTCTAATCGGAAGAAAATTTTATTTCTTGTGACTTTCCAGCTGTAGCTGTATCCCTTCTAGCCACAACCACTTTGAACATCTTTGTCTGACACCAATTTCAGAGTCTCTGCTAATGAACTGATGAGTTGAATGAAGTGTGTTTGATTAAGGAGACATGCAAAATGTGCCGTGCTGGGAACTCCAGGAACATGGTTGGGAACTAATGATGCAAACAATAAAATACATTTGCTAATGCACTACGCATTATATTAAAGTATTTTGAGGTCATTTAATTGATAATCTGCCCCTGTAATCAATGTATGCACATATTTTTGTTTTGTTTTTGTGTCATTGATGTATGTTCCATATGCAAAAGCTGCAATGAATTATGCGTACGTTTTTGAAGTTTTGCAAAAATACAGATAGAGTAACATTATTCCAGTGAGCTGTGTTCTAGATGGTTGCTAATCAGTTGCTAGGCTTTTCTGGGTGAGTGTTAGGGCGTTGCTTGTTGCTTACAGACTTCGTTCATTAATTTCATAATATAAATTCAAATCTTACTTTGAATGCAGCTCAGTTTTTTGAAGGGGTCAAGTTATCTTTTTTTTTTTCATGGAAATGCTTCCCAGCTAGATCTGCACCAAACCAGCATAAATAAGTCAAGACCAGCATGCTGGCCTAATCTAGATTGCATATCAAATTTGAAAATAGGACTCTGAAAATGGTGGAAATACTTCTTTCAAAAACATGTCCTTCACGTGGCTTATCATTGTTTGCAACTGCAATAATAGTTTATTAATCTACCTTTTGTTTTTTGTCAGTTGCTTTGGATAAAAATAGCTTTATGGGTTTTCTTTATAAAAAATACAACACAAATTTACAGCAGCATAATGAAAACACTTACTAAAATAAGAGACTGTTGGAAATATATTGTGAAGCAACAAGTAACCGGAATATTGATACTTAAGGTAAAATGATGCGCTTGTGAACAGGCCCCCGAGAGGCTGTTTAGGAGCTGGAATTGCATTATTAAGAATTGCCACCTAGAGGACATATACGAAAGAGGCCTAGGCTTTACAATAAATGTTACCTCTAATATGGTTCTTTGAAATCATGCCAAAATTGGTAGTATAACTGAGAATAAACAGAGACACTATGATATAATTTCACTTGCATCTGACTTAATTTAACTAGCAGTTTTGATTTTGTTGTAGCATTTTGTTTGTGTTCCTTCATCTGCAAAATACAGCAAAGTGCCCTGCAGGAAGCAACTCGTTTCTCACAACTAAAGCTACAATAAAATGTAGAATCAATACAAACAATTAACTATCGCATTAACTATCAACAGTGCTAAAGTAAAATAAAGTCCTTTCACGTCACCATTTCACATGTCGTTGATCTAACACAGTGAATCTCAACCTTTTGGCGTACCGGACCCCAGTCCAATTCAGAACCATCCTCAAGGACCCCCAGAACAAAATTTACTCATCTATGTATCATTTGTGTTTTTGTGAGGACCAAATACAGTCAAGTACAGTCAGAAATACAGTCAGTCAAGTTAGCTGACTTGTCCAGTATTTGGCCATATCATCAGCTATATTGGATTTTTCTTTGTCAAAATATACAACATTTATACAAAAATTCATAATTTATACGGACCCCCTGGCCTTACGTCAAGGACCACTAGGGGTCCACGGACCCCTGGTTGAGAAACACTGACCTAACAGTCTTCACCAGCTGTAGGCAACTCTTTCCTGCAGAGTTTAGCTCCAGCCTAAATCAAACACACCTGAACAAGCTAATGAAAGAAGGAGGAGGATTAGCATCATGCCACGGTTTTTAAAAGAAGTCTTCTTTGTGACATCCACCAGCGTATCAAAGATGTGTTCAAAGCTCATGCATTCCCTCTGCTGGTTGGTTTGAGTCTTTGTATAAAATACAGGTATTGACACCAAAATAACAAGTATCCAATTACAAGCTATTTTTGAGTTTTTATTTAGATACACAGTTTCAGGAATATATCTATGCAGACAGGTTGAATTCGGAATAGCATGCTAGCATACCTTCTCTTGCCATTTGTTCCATATCTTTATATGGCTTTTTATTCTATAACATTTTCTATTAACTATTAATGTTAGGAGTGTATCCAGCCTTTTTCGTGGAAATCAATTTGTATTTACCACATGCTTTTGTAACATGAAGCGACATACAGCTGGAGCAAATTTGATGCCTCACCAAACAATGTGTTACTGCGAGAGTGTGATGAGCATAGACTAGTGTTTGTGCCATAGAGCTCACTACGGCAAAAACCAGAAGACTGTGGGTTCTTTAGAAATGCACTGTGGAATTTTAAGATAGTGGTTTGCTATTAACGAGTAAATATCATTACTTGAAGAGACATGTTAGAAACAGTGTAATAGGAACAGAGTAGCATATAATTTTTACATCACATTTAGTACTGAATTATTATATGGGTTACATAGAGTAATACTGATTAGCATGTTAATTCTCTGCTACCATAATGGATTATGTGTAGATGCTGAATGAGCTAAACTGTAGCGCCAGTTGATAATAAAAACATAATTGAACAATATTTCAGTATAGGGAGCAAAATGCACAAAGACAACCTATTACCATTACTCAGAAGAAGAGCAGAAAAGGGCAGCTAGCAACAACAACAACAGGAAGAGCTAACATGTTTGTAGTACTAACATATTACTTAGAAGCCTTCAGAAATATAAAGTATATGGGCTACATACAAAGTCCAAGTGTATTGAATTTGAATCTTCAAATAGAATTACTTTTTTTTTACTATTTTTTTTAATCATTTTGAGTTTGTTGTTGTTGAGTTTATTGTGTAAGTCTGTCAAGTTGACAACTAATTTGTGTAGCAATTTCTAATACTGTGTGTATGTGTGAGTCACTTTTATCGTTGTCAAATGTTGGCTATAACCTGTGCTATGTTGCACATGGAATGCGTCTTGATTCAGATGATGATACACTTTTGGTCATTTAATATTCAACTTTAAATGCTATTATTGTTGGTTTTAGTCCTGAAAACTTACGTTGGAAGCACCACGCCTCAGTCTTGCATCAGCAGCACGCACAATCTGATCAAATGCCTTGAGAATCAAAACATCAACATTATCGTTTGTGTTAATCTCATTATGATAGTTCTTCACTGGGAAGATGTTGCTCACTGGAACACCCATTTTGGCACTGCACATCTCCATCTGGACAGAAACACAATGCAAAATTGTTTGTAAAACTACAGAAAACAACATACAACATGTATAGATGATTAAATGACCAACCCTCTCTTTGATGATATGGCTTCTGTAGACCATCTTTAGATCATTTTTGACCAGATAACTTGCTTCATCCACTTTAGACATGACAATCACTTGAGGAATCCCTACAATGAGAAAACTGAAAGTGTTTTAATCCAAATGATACAAATCTACATTTTTTTATATATTCCTGCATTTTCCATTTCTCTCATTTTGTCCAAAACAAAGGCAAATAATATTGCATTTTTATTTGTATTGGTTCACTTAAAGCACCTTTATCTATTGTTGAAATGTATTTCAAATATGCACTTAAGCTAAACTAGTTTCCATGTGGAATGTAGGAACTTTTATATATTACAGTGTTGTGCATAAGAAAGATAAAAATCATAGAAAGTTTTACCTTTATCACTGATGGTCTGGCGGATCATCCTCAGTTTCTCTGTAATTATCTTATCTGCAGCTAGTTGGATTGTACTTGCATCTATGACGTAAACTAGGCAGAATGCTTGATCAGACAGTGAAGGGTTTTGATTGTAATGTGCACCGTCGCTTGTGAGTGATTTCTCCTTGAGCTAGGTTTATGAAATAAAAGCAAAATATAAAAAATGTGAGAGATATTGTACACATTCAAATGTTAATTTTAAATGAAATAAATGTAGTTAATGGGATAGTTCACCCAAAAATAAATGTTGTCATCATTTACTCACGCTCAAGTTGTTCCAAATAGAGGTCCGCGTGGGACTGTTTTTTATATTCCGCACCCACCTGCTCCTGCTATATAGTCCCTCTTTGTTCACCCGCTGTCCGCTTAGAATAATTTTCGTCCCGACCCGATCGTTCCCGCTAAATTTAGATCTCGTTTCCAGAATCTCACGTTTAAATTTCCACTATTGGAAGAAAGAGAGATGGGCTGACAAATAACAGTGTAGTCTGCACAAAATTGTAAGTTATTTTATTTGTCTTGTCAAGAGTCTTGAATTCATTAACTTTGACTTGAATTTATATGAATTATCTTAAGACACAAAAGATATTTGTTTAATATTTTATGCAACACAACAGGAAAAAAAGTGTCAGAGAAAATAAAAGTACCAAAATTTCATTCCTTTTTTAATATATCGTCATTTCAGGAGTTCAATCGTTTAACCCACAGCAACACATAAAAGCGAACAATAAAAAAAAAATCTATGGTGTCCAAAAATATGCCTATTAGCGGAATTTTATTAACGGCTTGGGTCAAAATACTAAAATATCACTATATGTCTTTTTCTGTTTACACGTGAAAAAGTGTCGCAGAGAAAAAAATTCTAAATCAAATAGGACTCTTTCATTAAAATGATAGCTAAGCAAATAATAACACAACCGAGTTTAACTCTTTCAAGGACAGCGCATACCCACACTTGATAGCTCGCATCCTATATTCCTTCTCTGTTCTGTCCTGCTGGCCGTATATTTACCACAGGGTACCGCCTTCTCTGAGCACAGCCAGCGTTATGCCATAGCGGCAACACAGACCCGCAACGAAAATGCATAACGTTTAAGCATGCGTGCAAGGCGCACCACTACCCACAACAGTCCGCCTAGAGCGCAACTGCTGTCCCTGGTGCGGTACCCACCCACGTAGAATAAAACTCGTCCGATATGCTGTTCTGAATGAACGTCGGGAACGGTATATTGTTAGACGACCAGACTTACCGACTGCTACCGTTTATATTCGGAATTTAATCCACCACCAGCTGGGCACAAAAGCCTGTCGGGAGAGCCGCGGGAATGCAACCGTCTAGTTCCAAACCTGATGAAAAAGTTTCTTTTCATCTATATTAAATCAATAGGAAATATTTAATCGTAGCCTGCTTTAACCCACCGTTGTTCCCATTCTAGTCAACAAGAAGCACCAGTCAACTAGTTTGGTATACCGAGCATGTCACCGTATTCAAATAGCAAATTCTTTAATGTTAATGTAATCACTACGTTTCGGGGTGGGGACTGACGCCCATTAAACACTTACGCCTTAGCACTAATATGGAAATCTATCGTACCATAGAGTTACGGATTACTCTTCATTACACATTAGAACAGAGATGCGGGTAGACAATGTCAGCCCGACTTGGCACTCTCAAAAAATCACTTTACGTCACTGGTCGAAATAAACCAATATTCATGATGAACACCAACACAGCAAACAATAATTTCAAAAATCTGCCAAATCTGGCATCGGTTGCATAAAAAACAAATCCTGCCTGGCTGTCCGCCCTCCTCTGCAACTCACCAAGCCCCCAAGAGCAACACCATCTAGCGCTAACACACTGAGATACCCTCTCTTCACACGAGCAACACATGCTAGGTACACTATCCTAGCACCATGACTCAACACATCATTCACAGGTCCACGGGCGACACGCACACTGCAGGACCCCACCACCCACACACCGCCCCCCCACTCTCTCTCAACCTAGGGGGAGGAAGAAAAGAAGCGCCCCAACGATAAACATAATACGACGAGAAAAAAGAAAACAAGCTGATACTCTCCATCCCAAAAGACCATCCGAAAGATTAAATGAGGATACCAGTACCCCCACCAACAGTGGGTGGAGGGATACCACAAAAACACGGGGAATGGCGAGGACGAAAAAAGAGGAAGAGAATCCCACTAACACGAAAGAGGGAGAAGTGGACCGAGAAAATGGGGAAAGAAAGGAGAGGGAAAGGGGGGGAAAATAGGGGGGATGCCCCAGGAGGAAAGGTGATCCCACCCCCGGCTTTGCGCTGTTCACACCAGATAAAAAAGACAAAGAAAAAAAAGGAGGCTGAACAAGAAAAGAAACAATAAAAAAGATAGAAGAGAGGATGACAACAAAAAAAAGGTGGAGCCGAGGTCACACACGGTTGAGAAGTAGGACAAGGTGGGGCATCTAAACTAGTACTACAGAAAACAAAATATGAAATCAGAGAACTAGGCAATTTCACACAGGATTACGTCAAACAGGATATATTGATCTCCCAACAACGACCCATCTCACTTTTAAGTACAATGAGAGTTTGACAATACAATGTGTCAAAGCAGCCCTTATACATAAGTGTCAGATTTCCAGACAAAGGCATACCAGGCCTGAAACAAGTAGGAAGATCACAACAAAAAAAAAAAGCAACAACAAAAGCTCAGAACACTAACAAGCGGATAAGATCAGCATCCAAAAAAATGTGTTATAGAGACATTTAAGTATTTTAAGGCACCGAAATATATTAGGCCTAAATAAGAATTTTAGATTGTGACGAACACCGCGCTCTTCACTCCCCCACAATGCAAAATACCATTCTTTGAAATCTACTATCTATGGAATCCCACTACGAAAGAGTAACATAACCGGTGTATGTAGCTTACAGAATAAAAAAAACAAGCCACCAACCGCCTAAACCCCAATTCACCTAGTCCACCCAAAACACAGGGATCTCTAAACACATAACTAGATTACATACGAGGGTCAGAAAGTAATTTCCAAGCCACACCGAGAAACATCGCACACTACCGTCAAAGCAGGGAGATACCACTCTAACCGGATGTTCACGCAACACTTGAGACTCACTGGCATTCTGGGCAACAGTGGGGGGGGTGAAAGAAATTTGTTTTTCCTAAAAACCGTTAACCCCCCCAACCCCTCTCCCTTCGGTTGCCTCAACAACCCCCCAATCTCGCTCCATGGTGGAACTGGAGACACAAGAATTATCACAGAGAGTTGTTTATCCCCTTCATCTTGGACAAACCTAATACAAATCTCAATGTTACAGTATTACTGACTGGGGTATTGTTTCTACTCAAGTTCCTATTAAGACGGCCATATCAAAATGTAATCTTGCCATTTGTTGTGCACGAAAGTGACTAAATACGGTAAGATGGGTGCAAAATATCACCATAATTCCAAAGGAAAAAAAGGGTTAACATGCTTCAAAACTGTAGGGGTTCTTGAAATGCAGGAGAACATTAGGGCACATATATGTCTGCAATGACAGGGGACTTTCGTGAGTCGTAAACCTTTACTTACTCAGATTGATACGACCACGTTAAGAACAACTAAGTTTAGAAAACGCCCGGCTAACCAAAGGGAGACAGAGGGGACAGGAAGCGCAGGGGCCGTAGCGGGGTGGAGATGAGGGGGGGGAAAGCATATCTGGCGAGGGAAAGGGGGAACGGACACTCGGGGGGATGCTAAAACTGGCAGGTCACACACGTGACAAAACTGGCCAGAGCAAGCCAAAGATCCATCTCTGCGGATGAAGGAAGCATCACCACCCGCGCCCGACAACAACTCGAGTCTCGTGCGAACACTCCGCCACATAGCTATGTCAGGAGGGGGAATGGGACAGACGTGACGCCACCCAAATGGTCCCACGTCTCCCTCCACCCCTCTAGCAAAAAGAAGGGACATAATTGTATCTAGCTGATATTGCCTGCCGCTTCAGCCATACATCCATCGGCTGGGACGCTCTCGCTGGTTTTCGTATTGTGAAGCGAACTTTGTTGTCGCTCTCCAAGGACGGCACGACTAAAATCAGTGTTAAGTGTATTTACAACACTGTTGCCAGAACATTCAACCCAAATATTCAAGGTGTCCACGCATTTTCTGGAGGCCGTTTTCCTCCATCGTTACATAGTAACCAGACGTTCCCGTCTCGAGCTTTCACGAGACTCACGGAGACATTTCTCTCCGTTATGGAACGATATCAATCTTCCGTGAGAGTAGGCTTACGGCAGCCTTACACTCCCGACTCCACGAGTATAACACACAATTCCCACAACCAATAGCGATGCTTGCTAGGCGGGCTCGCCCGCTGATAGGTGTAGATAAGCCAATGAGCGTCTAAAGCCCAGGTATACGAAATGTGCATATTTGGTCAGTGATAACTTATGCTGCGCTGAGAAACAGGGCAGAAGCGACAACAATCACAGTATTGTGAGGGGGGGCTGCACAGAGATAATGGTGTTAAGCAGCAGTATAACACATAAGATTATGATGGTACACCAATCGAATTAGACATTGAATAGCAGGAGTTGCACTGAGTACAGGGCAGACAACAGCAAGAATAGCATATAGGGCTGCGCAGAGTAGTTACTGTGCGAGGCAGCAAACACGCATGTATAGAGGTAGCATAAACGTGAATCAGTCTATCACTCTATCACACCGAGTAACCAGCGCGATATTCCCGGAACAGTTTTCCACGCGCTCAAGGACTGACATAGCGGTTTTAGCCTTTTTCCTTGGTCGTTGGATGCGCCGGTGAGTGCTGCGCAGCTATAACATGTGTGAGCAGCGGCTCTGCACCGCTCTGAGGTGGGGCGAGCGGCGCTACATTGACTGAGTGAGGAGGAAAGAGCTCTTTTGTGCACATGTATGCATTTTTTAATGATCCCACACACACATAAAACACAAATTTGAACAATTTTGAGACAGCTTTGGGGCTGGGCCAATTGCGTAGGCTACTCTTCCCTCCTCTCCGGCCTGTCAGGACGACGGCTTGGGAGCTGACGTTGGGGCGTGAGCCTCTTCCCGGGTCCCTTTACTCTTTCCTCCGCACATCCGGGTCTTGGCGCGTGTCGTGGCCTGTTGTCCTCCTGCACTTGTGCGATAGCCGTGCGCCAAAGAAAACCTCGATCTCGCGTCATAACAAGACTCATTGCTTGCATGACGCGCATTTTAACCGGTGTGGGCGGCGGCATCTGCTCCTGTCACTACAGACGTGAATGGCTATACAACCTAGTTTAAGCACCACTTCGTAGGGGCGTGAATAACTGACGTAATAGTTCAGCGAAATCTGGAAGGCTGATAAGACGCGCGCCTGGGCATCAGGTGGCTCCTCGCCTTTGCACGCTTTTCCAAGCAGGGGCATCAGGTGACGCCTTGCCTTCGTGCGCTTTTCCAAGCAGGGCATCCAGGTACTCCTTGCCTTTGCACGCTTTTCCAAGCAGGGTCACAGGTTGCTCCTCTTCTTTGCACGCTTTTCCAATCAGGGCATCAGGTGACTCCTTGCCTCAAGTTCGCTTTTTCCAAGCAGGGCATAGTGACTCCTCGCCTTTCATACGCTTTTTCCAAGCGGGGTCATCATTCGACTCCTCGGCCCCCTTTCTCGTGCCTCTTTTCCTAGGAGCAGGGGCAATCAGGGGACGGGGGTCCTTGCCTTTGTGCGCTTGTCCAAGCAGGTGGCATCGGTGACTCTTGCTTCATGCGCTGTTTCCAAGCAGGGGCCTCAGTGACCCTCGCATTCTGCGCTTTCCAACCAGGTGCATCAGGTGACTCCTCGCCTTTCGTGCGCTTTTCCTAACAGGGGGCATCGGTGGCTCCTCGTCGTTGCACGCTTTTCAACAGGGCATCAGGTGACTCCCTTGCCTCATGCGCTTTTCCCAGCAGGGGCATTAGTTGACTCCTCGCCTCATACGCTTGTTCCAAGCAGGGGCATCAGTCAGTCACTCTCGCCTTCGAGAAAAGGGTGCGCTTTTACAAGCAGGGGCATCAGGTGACTCCTTGCCTTTGTGCGCTTTTCCAAGCAGGGGCCTCAGGTGACTCCTCGCCATTGCGCGCTTTTACAAGCAGGGGCATCAGGTGACTCCTTGCCTTTGTGCGCTTTTCCAAGCAGGGGCCTCAGGTGACTCCTCGCCATTGCGCGCTTTTACAAGCAGGGGCATCAGGTGACTCCTTGCCTTTGTGCGCTTTTCCAAGCAGGGGCATCAGGTGACTCCTTGCCTTCATGCGCTTTTCCAAGCAGGGGCATCAGGTGACTCCTCGCCTTCGTACGCTTTTCCAAGCAGGGGCATCAGTCGACTCCTTGCCTTCGTGCACTTTTCCAAGCAGGGGCATCAGGTGACTCCTTGCCTTCGTGCGCTTTTCCAAGCAGGGGCATCAGTCGACTCCTCGCCTTCGTGCGCTTTTCCAAGCAGGGGCATCAGGTGACTCCTTGCCTTCGTGCGCTTTTCCAAGCAGGGGCATCAGGTGACTCCTTGCCTTTGTGCGCTTTTCCAAGCAGGGGCCTCAGGTGACTCCTCGCCATTGCGCGCTTTTACAAGCAGGGGCATCAGGTGACTCCTTGCCTTTGTGCGCTTTTCCAAGCAGGGGCCTCAGGTGACTCCTCGCCATTGCGCGCTTTTACAAGCAGGGGCATCAGGTGACTCCTTGCCTTTGTGCGCTTTTCCAAGCAGGGGCATCAGTCGACTCCTCGACTTCGTGCGCTTTTCCAAGCACGGGCATCAGGTGACTCCTTGCCGCTTTACTGCTGGTGAGTGGGTAAGCGACTGAAGCGGTTGTCGCCGCACTGATGAGTGGCTGGTATCGTGTGAATGAGTGAGGAGCCAGTGATTTTGCTTTGCACACGGCAGAACAGCGCTCCCAGGCGGGGAGCAGCACACTTTTTAGACAGTGGGTCGTGCGGTATCTGCGGCGACATGAGAACCCTTAGCTCCAGTATCTACACTCGGCTCTGCGCTCCGCCATGGAAGGGGGATGTGAGAAGCCGGGCTGATGTCCTGCAGTTTCTATGGGTGAGAGGAATGCGGACATTTTGACGGCATGAACTCATCACAGAGTCCTTATGGTCCACCACTGATAGAGGGCAGACGGACTCATCTGGCATCTGAAGAAAAATGTCATACTCACCTGAACGCTGCAGAGGAGCGGCAATCCAGGCACCACCCTCTGATGAGCGAACCTTAATGAGCTGTACTATTTAAAGCCATATTCTTAGGATATAGCAAAGTGAAGGAGAATATTTCTGAGTACTTGTCGCGTGCCCCGCATTTTCTACTGCCTTCTCGAGCCGCGTCAGTATTTGCATGCGTTTGATACTTCCGACAATGGCCAGTCATTTTTTGACTGGCGTGAGCATAGACTTTCCAGGAAAGGTTGGAAGTGAAGGAGTTCCCATAACGGAGAAATGTCTCTGTGATGTCTCATGAAAGCTCGAGAGGGAACGTCAGGATCCCGCTCTAGATTCTCCCGGAATGTTTTTCGAGTCACTCGCGCGAATAAAAACAGCGCGATCAACCATGGTGAAGATAACTAAAATCGCTGTTTTGTACCTGTTATCAAAAAGTCCCAAATACAATAGAAAGCCAAATGTCGAGGGGTCTGGGTTCACAGCACCATCCAGAGGAGCATGAGTAAAGTTAGGATCCTGTATTAATGTGTGTGTTACATTTTACTACTGTACATAGTCACTGTTATTACTATTATTTTTATTATTGATAGCAGCATCTCTGTAGCCATGCTAATAAAATACTGAAATAATGCTCTCTTCTATTGTCTGATTCAACTGGACCTGTCAAGAACATCTTCACTGATTGGCTTGCTCGAGAACGCGTCATGCGAATTTTCCACTTGAGTTGAAATTTGTGAACTTGCGCGAAAGACGCGATTGAGGCGAATATCGTGCGTTCCGCGTTATTCGCGTCGCCCGGCGCGAATTCGCCTCTATTCGCGTCTTTGCGTTGCTCTCTACTCGCGCGAATAATTTACATTCGCGTCTGGTGTGAACACACTGTCAGTCCGCTAGACCGAAAGTGCACATGAAGTGTTCCATTTGGGACAGGGCCTTTGTCACTTTGTGTTTCAGAAGGGTGCTTGGTTCGAGCGCCGCCTGAATGTTGAGACAGAACGAGTTAAATAGGTGGTACTGCGCATTTAATCGCCGACGCCCTTTCGGTCTCCCCTGCCCCTCCGAAGGTCTGTGTATGCCACTGCAGTATACCACAACAGCCACAACAGCGCAATTCAGGACTGTTGTTTGCTTCAATCACAGATTAGATTTGTGTATGTTACATACATTAAATAGATCATGTATGTGAGTGTAATTATCATTACAATACTTTATTAATTTGCTATTATTTTATTTGCTTATTTCTGTTTCAGAACCACGCCCATTCTTGCAATGTAACACTCTTATTTGGACATTGTATGGCCATACTGCTAAAGTTCAGTTAAATACCGCAGGTTCCGTCTGTATTCTAATCACAGACACCTGGGAGTGACTACAGGATCCACGCAGACTCAATCAAGTCATTCAAATAGACTTTTAAATGCAGTCGTTTAATTCTGAATATCGTAAGTTAATTTTGTTGAACTGATGCATTTTTTTAATTTATGCATTTGAATAGATCACATTTGATTAAATAGAAAAGTAAATTAAGTTAAAAGATGCATATTAGTTATTATAGTCAGAGACAATCCCATTATTCTAAGCATTATTTACCTGGTATTGAATCACTTCCTCCCATTTGTAATCTTGTGTCGTTTGAACAGAGTAATGCGAAGAATCACAGAACTATATTTACTGTCTTGTGCTCCTGAAGGATGTGCAGGCGTGATGTGATGGCAGCTCTCTCAGAGGGTATATTTATACATGCAGGTCTAACTTTCAGTTTCACTTTAAATGCAGATTGGAAAGGAAAGGAAAGTGTTTGTCATCTCTCATGATTATAATGGGTGCAGGTCAACATTTTCTCTGAATAATTACATTTCCCAAAACAACTGTTTTGATAGAAAACTTGGAATATAGCATTATGGAGTTACATGTGTTTTTTCTTTGCAGATCTATTAGATTCATTGGTTCAAGTGTTTACAATGTTTTTGTGTTCTGTGATGGCAGCTCATATCTGAGCCTATATTTATCTACAGGTATATCACTGTAGTAACATTATCGTCCATAGTTGATAGTCAGTGCTAGCCATACCTAAAAAAAAATGAAAACACAGAACTAAACATGCAGATCATGTTATATATTTTCTAAATAAATATTGCCTATAAAGGTCTTGGTCATATTTCAATTCAAAATAAAAAGAAAAAATATTATTGGCATTTTACACATACATGCATAGCATATTATTTGCATAAGTTGATATATGTCACTAAAATACTCGTATCACATGTCTGATCGACAGAGCCCAGGTAATAAAAAATAACAAGAACAAAATTGAAATGGTAAAAATAAAAGGATTCTTTATTATGGTAATTTTGAAATGGGACATACAAGTTGAAAAGAAATTAGGACTGCATGGAGAAAGTATGGTAATTGTATGGAGAAATTATATGAAAGTGAGAAGTAAAAAATTATTTATAAAAAATTACTGTTTTTGAATCATTCACCAAATAAGCGTTTCTTCCTTAAAGCCCTGTGAAATCACAATAATGCCATCTCAATGAATTACTGAGTGCAGCAAGAAAACACTTGTAATTAAGTTGATTTAATCCTTAAAAAATTATCTCCATGTTTTTTTTAGATTTTTTTTTTTGGCACACTGTATTTATAAACACAGAAAGGGAGAAACACAGAAACTTGGAGAGCGGGTCGGATGCTGATTCATGATGCTGAGAGGATGGAGCTCGGTCTGTGTCTCGTGATTTATGAAGGACCCGACTGCAGTCTGCAGAGAGAGGCGGGGCTATCCATGGGTGCCATTCTGTGTGCCAATGAGAGTAGAAAAGGGGCGGGGCGACATGTGTAGCTCCTCCCTCTGCAGACTGCTGTCAGATCCTTCTGGAATCGCGACACACAGACCAAGCTCCCACTCAAACTGCTGCTTTTTTTTCTAACCGGTTTTACGGGGTTTTCTCCCATTGTGGAATGCTAATTTGCTTATTTAATTATTATAAAGTAATCTATTGTGTTATAAATTATAAGAGAAAAGGACCAAAACCCGGCATTGACTTCATGGATAAATTCTCAAAGATAACATGCTTTGCAAGAACATTTTTTATGCAATATATTTTATCAATAAAAACAAAGTAGCACAATATAATATTAAGCAACATTATACACAAAGTGATAAAGTAGTATTCTGTTCCATACACATACAATTACTCCATGTAACATTTACTGTCAAAAATGAAATAAAATGTTGAATTGTATTTGGAAACACTAAGGTCCGTGTGAGAAATTACAAGTGCACAATGCACATACTAAATATTGCAAATAAATAAAAGTGAGACTAACTATGCACAAGTTATTCAGGAAAAAAGCCTTTGTATACTCTTTTATAGTCTTTGGATTCCTCTTTTGTAATGCACATTATAAAATGAACATCAGAGCCCTCTGAAAGTTGAAAAACAAAACTCTAAACTAAGGTCTTTTCATGTAATTGCTCTAGTCTATTTGATAAACTATTTTTAACATAATTTTTATTGGCTTTCTCTGACTTCAAAACCTTCAAACTTCAAGCTTTGCAATGCCATTTTTAAACTTTCAGACCTGGTTTTGAAAAGCCAACATCAAAGTTTGTCATCAAACTTTACTCATCTAGTTTAATTTGTATATTATTTAGCAACACATTTGCTTTGTCAGCTAGACTCCTCATTCATGCACCCAGTCGTGACAGAAACCCAACTGTCTTCAAAAGGGTAGGACTATGTTATTATGCACTGTAAACTGTGACTCTGTATTTAATTGTTTCGTTTATTTGACATTTAGACAACCCATTCAGTTATGATTTAAATGGTAAATTATGCTTCATTTAGTTTAACAAAACAAAAATAGTTATAGCAAAAATCTACAGATAAAAGTGTCAATTTATGAAAGTCTATAAGTAAAGTAGCTTGGGCAGAATTGGCAAGTCTCCTTAAAGGTGCCATAGAATGCACTGATACAATATTTTAACTTATTCTCTGATTTCTACATTGAAGGTATGTGGCTTAGGTAAGGGCAAACAATCTCCAGAAACGGTTTTACATGTCCATTTACAACCCTAGGATTTGTCCCTAGAATGAAATGCTCTGTTTTTACCTTATTTGGAAGGGTCATGAATAATAAAGTTGAGCTCTGCTCTGATTGGCTGTTTCACAGTGCGGCTCATTTCAGTAGCTCACACAGCAGGAAGGAAACACAGGGAAAATATATATTTCAATACTGCCTCTCGCAGTTATATCGTTGGGTAATTATACTGTATATAAAATGCGGGCATCAGGGAGCCGCTATTAATATGCGGGGCATTGAAACTGCTTTCGAATGCACGATTGCTTTTTACTTTCACTTTTGAGATTTGCGATTGCACGTGCTCTGTGTAAACTACAGCGGCAGTACTTACCACACATTTTACAAGATCAGATGCTTGTCAGTGGTGCTCAGGATCTGTAAATCATTCACCATCATCCTCAGTCATCTCTCCTTACTCTGTTTATGTGGTAAGTGAAATCGTATGTACTGTAATTTAACAGGCTACCGCTAGCAAGCAGCTAACCATGTCCCTTTAGTGGCTCGCGTTATTTTATTAGAACGTGCATTATTTGTTTTCCGTGCCTTTCTGAATACAGACACCATCCCATCCCTGCACATCACATCCCCTGCACAGCCTGGAACATTACATTTATTTCCATGATCTGCCATTTTCGCTATTATCCTCGCTTGTTTCTTCACAATACCTGCAGAACTTCTGATGATTCGGCTGTGCAGGCTGTCCTAGAACATGGGCGGGTATATGCAAATGTTGGGGGCATAACTATTAGTAATCCCGACTGTAATGTCACAGTCAGTGTCATGTTCTGATTCGCCTATTTTTCAGTGGTCTTTTGCATGCACAAGATTTACATAAGAAGGAAACAATGGTGTTTGAGGCTCACGGTATGTCATTTCCATGAACAGAACTCTTATTATTCAACTATGCCAAGGTAAATACAGTTTTCCATTCTAGGCACTTTTAAAAGAATGTACTTTAAAAAAAAAAAAAACTATTGGTCAAACCTCTATCAGTATCTATAACAGGGGTGTCCAGTCCGGTTCCTGGAGGGCCACTGCATAAAGCAGTATGTGTCAGTGTTGTTCTCGATGTCTGAAGAAGGTATTTTTATGTGAACAAACATGAGAATGGACAGTGGGAGTCAAGTTTATTGTTGCATCAAAAGAAATGGAGAAAAATCCAAGTTCCTGCATACTTTTGTATGAAAATGAATCTAATAAAGCTGTTTTCTTCACTCCTCCATCAAAACCAGACTGTTCAATCATTGAAGATGTCAGATGTAAGCAAGTGGTGTTGAAAGTGTCTCCACCGTGTCCTGCTACAGAGGAGCTCACATTACTGTACAAAATGAAGGAGGAGAAAGACAGGACATCTCAAACTGTGTCACAGAAGCAGAATACAGTGATTCTGACTGATCTCAGACCAGATACTGAGTACAGTATTAAATGTGCAGCAGTAGGAAAACTCAACTACACCATAGACAGTGATGTGACACGCCTCAGAGCCATGAACAATAATCTCATCAAATTTTATGAGGTTGCTAGATAACATCACTGTGGAAAGTAATTTCAGCATGTTTGCATGATACCAAAATTTGGCTTTTGGCACAACACCAGCCACTGGTATCTTGGTATCTCGCCCAGATTCGCATTGCATTAGTAAAATATACATTAAATATAAATATAACTGACTTTCTTTCTTTCTCATGGAATGTAAAATCTCACATTTGATGATTTGTACATCATTTACACATGACCATATTTACTGTTGTTGTGTTTTCTGTGCTTTACATTAAGAAAAGCAACTTAATTAAAGATGGGAATCCTGCTTGATAAAATCTGCAAACAAGTAAAGACAATCTGAATCAATCTGACCCATATAGAAAAATGACCTTCAGTGAGAGAGACAAAAACAAACCCCATAAAATCATTCTGCTGGTGGGAGAAACAGGAACTGGAAAAACAACCCTGATCAATGTGATGATCAACTACATGTTGGGTGTTCAGAGAAAAGACAAGGTTTGGTTTGAGATCACAGATGATCAGAGCGACCGAACATCAGCTCACAGTCAGACCTCCAGCATCACTGTTTATGGGTTTTACCTTTGTTTCAGTTTACACCTATGGCTGATTCTATTCAGTTCCCCCCAATTAATTAAGACTGCCAGACTCAGTTATAGCTCCTTTCTGCAGGCCATTACTCAACTCACATTGACTATACACAGATGAACAGGTTGCTGGACTGCTGATACATATGCACAGACTGGCTCAATCATATATGTTATTTCTCTATGCTGCTACTTGTGAGCAATACATCAGATGTTACATTGAAACATACACTCAGTGTAATTATGTGCAATACACCCATTATGTGCACTAACCCCACTAATTATAGTTCTTGTGTTATTCTGTAAATATTTAGTTGAGAATTGTCTTATATGGTGATATGTTACTTTGCCCTGACATGGTGTATATTATGTTTATTGTTGTCTTGCTCGTACTGACTATGTTGCCATTTTATTTATATCATGCACATCGAGCATTGTGCTCGGAGAAACTCCATTTCGTTCTCCAGTGCACTTCGTTGTAAGACGAGAATGACAATAAAAGTATTTAAACTTTGAACTTGGATTGACAACAGCAGACATGTTTTGGATGATTTCGGAGATTTTCTTCCTTCTCAGGAGGAGCTGTTCTAGATTTAGGAGCTACTTTTACTGATAAAACACATTCCCTAAGTTTTCCTAAGCAAGTAGATTTTGTGTGTGGTGTGTGTGTGTCTGTGTGTGTGGTGTGTGCGTGTGTGTGTGTGGTGTGTTTTGATTGGCCCATGTCTTTCTTTGACTGTTTCCACACAACCCATAGTGATGACATAAACTCCACTCTTTACAACACTTACCTGGAAGAGACCTATCGTGCCTATTTCCTTGTCAGAACTCTATTCTCGCTTGAGAAAAGAGAAAGGAATCAGCGATCACTGAAGAACGAAGAGAACAAGAATTTATGAGATGGGAAGTTTGTTTCTGAACAGACAGCAGATCTTTGTGATTCTAATGGTGATTCAGTTTTGAAACCATCGTTCAGAAAGTGAAAGTAAAGTTCAGATTGCTGGAGCTCAAACAGAGAAAATGGCTTCTCTACATGTGTTTGCTGAAGAGCTTTCTTGTCCTGTATGCAGTGAAATATACAAGACTCCTGTTCTTCTGTCATGTAGTCACAGTGTCTGTAAAGAGTGTCTTCATCAGTTCTGGAGACAGGAGTGTCCTGTCTGCAGGAGAAGATCCTCAAAACCCGAACCTCCACTTAATCTTACGTTGCAAAACCTGTGTGAGTCGTTCCTGAAGGACAGAAATGAGAGGCGTTCATCAGAGTCTGAGGAGATCTGCAGTTTACACAGAGAGAAACTCAAACTCTTCTGTCTGGAAGACAAACAGCCGGTGTGTTTAGTGTGCACAGATTCACAACAACATGACAAACACACATTCAGATCCATCAGTGAAGCTGTTCCATCTGATAAAGTAAGACAGATTTATTTCTGAGTAATAAAGCTTGTCATAAACATGCACATTTCTCAGTACCATTTTACTTATGTGTTTTATATAAATGAACATATTACAGAAATCTCTGATGTCTTAGATTTTTAATTTAAAATTCTAAGAGGAGCACTATCACTGATGTTCTTACCAAATACAATTATAGAAAACATTAAAGGAGAGTTTGAGAAAACCGGACAACACAACAAGCTAAGACTTGATTCTTTTGACATATTCACAAATTTAATTCCAACAGCTGATTTGTCTGATTTGGCAATCCCATTGACTAGCACTCACCTTCCACAATTTTAGCAAATTATCTCTGCGAACACAGACAATGTGATTAATATTCATGAGCCCAACATCCTGTTAGCATGACCGGGTAAAGCTTTATAATAACTTTCATTAATAAATCATTAACAAACATTATATAATGCTTAACAGATCATTAGTTAATATATATTCACATAGCTAGAAATATGAGATAATGTGCTTGTTAATGTTTACTAATAAACTAATTAAACATTACCTAATTATCAACAGATAATTATTTCATGTAAAAGAAAATCCTTACAAATGTTATTAAACTTTCAATTCATTCTGAAAATCTACAAATTATTTTGACATGTTATACAATGATTAAAAACTTTTGTTCATGTACAACACTTTTGCTGCTATTGGTGTGTGATACGGTAACGTTAGAGACAGGTTTGGTGGTATAGGTTGGTTTACGGGTTGGGTACAGGATGCACAGGATTACATTACTATTAGGGAACAAGGTTCAATCTGTTTATTACATTGTTCTGATAAATGAACAAGAGTTTTCTTGAAAAATTTATTTGTTTTCTGCTGATGTATGATTCAAGGAATACCCTGTTTAATGATGTACTACTAATATAAGTGTTGAGGCTATAAAAACATGTTTTGCACCCAAATTACAATGTGCGTTATGTCTTTAAGAAGCATTTAGCTAAACTTAACTAACCACCCTTTACATTGTTACAGCAGCTAAAAGTCCAATGCCCATAAACATCCTAAAAGATCAGTAATCATTTATAAACATTTACAGATGATGAATAGTTTCAACTTTAGATTGAGTACTGCAAAAACATGCACAAATCATTAATAAATGATTTATAAAGATGTGTATATCGGGTGAATTCAGGTCATTTGGGGCACATTTTGCCATCGAGATGACTGCTCATAAAGGTAGCCTATGATTAGTAGACATTTATAAACATTTACATTTAAAGTTGAATGACATTTATAGGCATTTCAATTTACAAAAAATGATCTGTTAAACATAGATAATGTTTAATAAGTAAACATGAACAAACACATGATCTCATATTTCTAGCTATTTGAATGTATATTAATTAATGATCTGTTAAGTATGCCTTTGCCTTTTGCTGTGAAAAAATGCTCTATCTCACACAGAGACAAGCAGAGTGATACAAATAGTGAACAGCAACCTGTTGATACTAGTGAAATATCAGCACTTCCTGGAAAGCCTCTCAGCCAATCAGATTCGAGGAGAGGGGTTAAAACTTTAAAACACAATCACTATAATTCGACAATTAGAAAAGGACATTTAATATTTAAGGGGGAAGAGACGAATACAAATAAATATATAATGCTTGCCTTTTCTGGGTGGAGTTATGTGAAAGGGCCTTTATTACTAGGTATGTTGGTGTTTATAATTTGATTATGATTTATAAATATAACATTGTTCACCATTTATACATGTTCATCTATATTTATTTATTTATTTGTTTGTTTTTTATTATTGTGTATTGCTTTTTATACAGAACATAAATGATCTCATCAAGAAAAGCATCTTAATTAAAGATGGAAATCCTGCTCGATACCATCTGCAAGCAAGGAGAGACAATTTGAATCAATATGAACCATATAGAAAAATTACCTTTGGGGAGAGAAATAAAGACAAACGAAATAAAAGCAAAAAAGACAAAATCATTCTGCTGGTGGGAGAAACAGGAACAGGAAAAACAAAACTAATCGATACAATGATTAACAACATGTTGGGTGTTCAGAAAGAAGACAAGGTTTGGTTTGAAATCACAGATGACCAAAGTGATCAGTCTTCAATTCACACTCAGACCTCCAGCATCACTGTTTATGGGTTTTATCTACAAGAGAGTCCAATCCATTTAACAATCATCGACACTCCAGGATATGGAGACACACGTGGAGTTAAGAAAGATAAAGAGATCGCTGAGAGTTTGCTCAGTTTAAATAAATCTGAAGAAGAGATTCATGAAATACATGCAGTGTGTCTGGTGATTAATTCAACACAAAATCGACTCTCTGACAGACAAATCTACATATTTGATGCTGTTCAGTCTTTATTTGGAAGAGATATTGCTGAAAACATCATCTTGCTCCTCACACACTCAGATGGATTCCGTCCTAAAAATGCCCTGAGGGCTGTTAAAGAGGCTAACATCAAGTGTGCAGTAAATGAGCAGAATCAGCCCGTGTTTTTCCTGTTTAACAACTGTCAGACAGACGCTGCTGATGAAGAAGATGCTGAAGATACTGAAGAACATGAACAGAGGCTGGATCAATCATTTAATCTCAGCTTTGGAGGAATGAAACGATTGTTCGAGATTCTTGACACACTACAACCAAAATCACTGAAGATGACTCGAGATGTGCTGCAGAATCGGAAGCAGCTGGAGGCAAATGTCTCCAATTTACGATCACGAGTTCAAATGACGGAACTAAAGCAGAATGAGCTGAAACAAACTCAAGCAGCTGTGGAGAAGAACAAGCAAGATGTCAAAGCAAACAAGAACTTTGAGTATGAAGTTGAAGTGCCCTACAAAGAGAAGGTTGATATTGATCCTTCTAAAGCCAAGATGGCAACAAGCTGCACTGTCTGTGAGGAGAACTGTCATTATCCAGGATGCTGGTTGGTCAGTGATCTCTCGTGGTGCAGCGTGATGAAAGATAATCACTGTACAGTGTGCACTAATAAATGCCACTACAAAGAACACGTCAAATCAGCAAAAATATATGAAACAAAAACAAAGAAGGAGACGAGGACATATGAAGATTTAAAGAAGAAATATGAAGATAAAATTGGAGATGATGAGTCTTTGGTCAAGAAGCTGAAAGAAGAACTGCAAGAATTAGAGAAAGAGAAAATAAAGCTGGTGATGGAAGCTTTCGGCTGTGTGGAAAGTCTGGAGAAAATCGCACTCAAGACTGATTCTGTGTTCACACTTCAGCACATTGATGTTCTGATTGAGAAGCTGAAGGAAATCAACGAGTCTGAAAAGGCCAAAACACTGGAAAACATCAAGAAGCGAGCAGGAGACGTAAAGCATGGAGCATTGAATTACTTAACAGGATTCTTTAAAAATAAACTCAAATAATGCCTCAGCTCAAATCATGATAAAAGTCTGAAAACAGCATCCTGAACATATTTTTGCTTCTTTCAATAGCATGACCATAATATGATGTAAAGTGTGATTGTAATCGCAGTGTTTTATGAATGTAACATGTTTTCTATCATCATGCTTGCTTTTATTTCCCTCGTTTGTAAGTTGCTTTGAATAACCTGCATCCGCTTAAGTATTTGATGCAAAATACTGCAGCGATTACTGTAATTATTTTCCTGCAGTGAAGCAGAAATTGACAGCAGCATAATGTAAACAGCTTCTACTGTGAGATACTGTTTAAAATACTGCAATAATATTGTGAAAGAATATTGTTATTTATCATAAGATGATGTGCATGTAATCATGATCACTATAGGCTGTTTAGAGACAGATTTAGCTGTATTCATTCATATTAATAAGCACTGCCATCTAGAGGCCATATGAGAAAATATGAAATGCTATCACTTGTATTACACTTAGGCTACATAAATAAATTCATTAAACGAGCAGTTTTGTTTTGGCTCTGTGTTTTATCTGTGTTCATTCAACTGCAAAATACTACAGTAAGAGTATTATATTATTATTGTTTTTCTTTAAGACACATTTACTTAAATCTCTAACACATTTCTAAAACACTTAATTGTAAACTTTGACCTGAAATGACTCACAATGAATGACTCAAATGCACACAATAATCCAAAACTAATCATGACATCACAGAATGAATATGGCTTTTCATAACAATTTCTTCAAGTTTAGAATTTTGCAACACAATTCTACTGTCATCAACATGAATGACAGGAAATATGCAGAATATAAAGAATACTGACAAACTGTAAACAATTGCTAAATGTACAGTTTTAATTTTGTGCTTACAGTAGCTATTGTAATTTGAATATAATCTGTATTTCAGTCAGTGGAAATCTGTCATATGAAACAGAGAAATCAAACACATTGAACAGCAGTCTAGAATGGGGGAAAAAGAATAACAACAACATAAACAGTTCTATTCAAATGAAAACATGTTATCATCAACAGAAAACGCTCGCTGCAGCAGGAGCAATGACAGGATCAACACTTCTCTATGAAGCTCTCAGAAACTCAAAGAGGATCTTGAATTGTGCTGAGAAACACTGCCGCCTATGGGTCAAACATTGCAATTGAGCATCAGCCTTTTAGCAAAAACGCAGTTTACAAAGCAAGATTACGTCCGAAAATACTTTGTATACTACATTTTTCAACACTGATCTTAAGATCTACATCGACACTTAAAAAAAAACAAAATTTAAAAAAGAACTAAACATGCAGATTATTATGACCAATAATATGTTTTATCTTTTCTAAATAAATCTTGCATATAAATGTCTTGGTCATATTTCAATTCTTAATTTAAAAGAAAAAATATTATTGGCATTTTACACATACATGCATAGCATATTATTTGCATCAATGTGGCATATATGTCACTAAAATACTTGTATCAAATGTCTGATTGATACATACTCCACAAATGCAACACAGAGCCAAGGTAAATAACAAGGTAAATAAAAATTATTTTTCTTTAAATACTTAATTATAGTAATTTTGAAATGGGACATTCAAGTTGAAATGAAATTATAATTTAATATAAATATAGGACTGTATGGAGAAATTATATGAAAGTGAGAAGTAAAAAAAAAGAATTTCGATGAAAAAAGTGCACTTAGACCGCATTTAAATTGCATAACAGTGGAGGTGAATCGAAGTATATCACAGATTTAAAGTTGTCTGTGTTTTCAATCGTTAAAATAATCATTTAAAACTGCCAACAAGTCTAAAGACAAGTGTACATCATTATTTCAGTATCTTGAAGCTCTTCTGTCCAAGCAGCGTTTTTTGTACTCAGAATTATGGTTTAGCCAATGCGATCTGGCGAAATCAAGCGACCGGCATGATGCATGAATCGATCAGATATCAATGCAGAGGGTTAAAGAGTACCTAAAAACCATACTTGAGTAAAAGTACAGATACCTTACAGTGAACATTACTCCACTACACCAATTCCAAAACAACTTGAGTAAAAGTCTTAGAGTATCTGATTTTAACAGTACTTAAGTATTTTACTTATGCTAAATATAGGCTCAAAGATGCACTAGTCAAAGAGACATGCCAGTGAAAAACTGTAACACTGTGGAGAAGCTGCGGAAAACAGGCAGAGGCAATGATCTACAGGTGCATCTCAATAAATTAAAAAGTTGTGGAAAAGTTCATTTATTTCAGTAATGCAAATCAAATTGTGAAACTCGTGTATTAAAAAAAAATCAATGCACACATACTGAAGTAGTTTAAGTCCTTGGTTCTTTTAATTGTGATGATTTTGGATCACATTTAACAAAAACCCACCAATTCACTATCTCAACAAATTAGAATATGGTGACATGCCGATCAGCTAATCAACTCAGAACACCTGCGAAGGTTTCCTGAGCCTTCAAATGGTCTCTCAGTTTGGTTCACACTCAGGCTACACAATCATGGGGAAGACTGACAGTTGTCCAGAAGACAATCACAAGGACACCCTTCACAAGGAGGGTAAGCCACAACATTCATTGCCAAAGAAGCTGGCTTTTCACAGAGTGCTGTATCCAAGCATGTTAACAGAAAGTTGAGTGAAGGAAAAAGTGTGGAAGAAAAAATATGCACAACCAACCGAGAGAACCGCAGCCTATGAGGATTGTCAAGCAAAATTGATTCAAGAATTGAGTGAACTTCACAAGGAATGGACAGAGGCTGGGTCAAGGCATCAAGAGCCACCACAAGGAATTCAAGGAATTTGGCTACAGTTGTCGTATTCCTCTTGTTAAGTCACTCCTGAACCACAGAAAACGTCAGATGCATCTTACCTGGGCTAAGAAGAAGAACAACTGGACTGTTGCCCAGTGGTCCAAAAACCTCTTTTCAGATGAGAGCAAGTTTTGTATTTGATTTGGAAACCAAGGTCCTAGAGTCTGGCGGAAGGGTGGAGAAGTCATGGCCCAAGTTGCTTGAAGTCCAGTGTTAAGTTTCCACAGGCTGTAATGATTTGGGGTGCAATGTCAACTGCTGGTGTTGGTCCATTTTGTTTTTCGAAAACCAACGTCACTGCACCCATTTACCAAGAAATTTTGGAGCACTTCATGCTTCCTTCTGCTTACCAGCTTTTTGAAGATGCTGATTTCATTTTCCAGCAGGATTTGGCACCTGCCCACACTGCCAAAGCACCAAAAGTTGGTTAAATGACCATGGTGTGGTGTGCTTGACTGGCCAGCAAACTAACCAGACCTGAACCCCATAGAGAATAAGATATTGTCAAGAGGAAAATGAGAAAAAAAGAGACCAAAAAATGAGCTGAAGGCCACTGTCAAAGAAACCGGGGCTTCCATACCACCTCAGCAGTGCCACAAACTGATCACCTCCATGCCACGCCGAATTGAGGCAGTAATTAAAGCAAAAAGAGCCCCTACCAAGTATTGAGTACATGAACAGTAAATGAACATACTTTCCAGAAGGCCAACAATTCACTAAAAATGTTTTTTTTATTGGTCTTTTGAAGTATTCTAATTTGTTGAGATTGGTGAATTGGTGGTTTTTTGTTAAATGTGTGCCAAAATCATCACAATTAAACGAACCAAAGACTTAAACTACTTCAGTCGTGTGCATAGAATTTATTTAATACACAAGCTTCACAATTTGAGATGAATTACTGAAACAAATGAACTTTTCCAAGACATTCTAAATTATTGAGATGCACCTGTACATATGTAAGTCATAACTGAACGGTGGTCTCGCGCTGATGATGTCAGCATCCAGGTAGGCACGCCCAGGGCACGCGATTCATACACCCACAGTGGGTTATGATTGGTCGACTGATAGGCTCAAATCTGATTGGCTAAAGAGTACAAGTGTCCCGAGTGGGAGGAGTTTGCTGCCAGGAAAGTCTCAAATACACCCAAAAAAATTCAAGGCTATTCACATTCACAGCCCATGATAAACTCCTGAATTTTAAACATTCAAAAATTTTGTACACAGTTGTACATCTGTGAATGGTGTTTTGCATTTGTGAAACGTATTTTATGAATATATATTCTTATTTTGTGCATGTGAATTGGTTTTTGTGAATATATATATTTTTTCGTGCACGTGAATTATTTCTCATGCATGTGAATTGGGTTACGCATGTGTGCATCGTGTCTTTTGCGTGAATTATTATTGAGATCATTCTGGCTCCATAGAATTAGGCTACCTATTTGCTCATGCACGAGCAGCTCCGTTTCATCTCTGGAGACGGGTTCTTTCTTTGCGCTTGCAAATTCCGCCGTGTAAATAGCAAATCCGCCATGGCACGAGCGCAACTGCCTCTTAAAGGGAATGGAAGATTACTCTCTGATTGGTTTATTGCACGTTAAGCCCAAAAAACACCCATAACTCATTAAGAGATTAGGGACAACCCGTTTAGACCATGTGCCCGAGCACGCCGACCGTTATCCCGTCGTTAAACTAGCAAAAGTGGATTCGGACATGCCCCGAGTGCAGCTGTGCCGTGCACTTTAGGCCTTCACTTAGATCATTAAAATAGGGCCCTTGATATGCAAGCATCATGACGTCACTGTCAAGGACATCATGGGGTCTTCCCCTATGCAAGCCAGGAGGCAGATTCTGCACCCTCGGCCGCAGCTGTGGTCTCTATGGGCCTACCTGTTCAATACCTACAATCTCATTGTAGCCACGATAAAGCGCTACCCAGATAGCAAGCAACCACAGAAAAGATGTTAAATCAATGTTAATGTGTCAACATTTTTGCAGCAGTAATTTGTGTTTATCTGTGTTCATTCAGTTGCAAAATACTACAGTATACCTGCGAGAATCAACATTACAATTTCTTCATTGCTCAGACACATTTTAAATCTTCTTTGAAAGGTTTTTCCAAAGCAATTGTCTTCATTATGTTATAAACAGTATGCCCACTTTTTGGACATGACTATTTTTATGATAAACGAGCAAGATTTAATTTGATGATTATAAGACATATGCTAACTTATGTGTCTGCATTAAAACATTTTAGATTGTGAATGATTTCTGGTTCATTGCTTTGACAACCTCTTTAGTGATGCTGAGTTTTGTTTGTCACAGTCGGTCTACCTGGACCATTCTGTATAAAAAATAACTGTTCCCACAAATCACATGACCTTCAAGAAAAGGGTGTTGCCTTCAGTATAAATAAGCTTCTGATGCAGTTGTTTGCAGATTCTCAATGTCAGCTGAAGAAGGACAGACCTAAATTGTAAGTAGAGCCATTTTAAAAATGAATGAGCGGAATTACGGTCTTAAACTGTATTAAGTCAACAGCAAATGGATTAAAACCTCTCGAGCGACTGTTGTTCCCTCACTCGAACGCGAATTCTATTCCAAAGCAAATTTGGCGGCTGGTGAAAATGCTTGATTAGATTAGGGTGACCATAGGCCCTCTTTTTCCAGAACATGTCCTCTTTTTAGACCTAAAATTGCATCGGGCCGGGATTTCTAAATCGCCCAAAATGTCCGGGATTCGGCTTTTGCTTTTTACAGTCGCCATTCATTGTGCGTTTTTGCATTAAAGCCCTGCCCGCTGTTTTCTTAATCCCACTCCCGCTGAATATCTGACCAAAGTGTGCTCTGCAAATGATAATATTGCATATAATATTTGCGCATCAGGGAACCGCTATCAAGATGCAGAGTATTTAAATCACTTTGGATGCAGCTCGTGTTGGATGCAGTCATGCAGGGTTGCTAAATCTAGGGTAAATCTAACATGTTTTCCCCTGGGGCCTGGGTTAAAGGTTTGAAATATTGTATAAATTGCATTTGACTGAAATGCTTGTATTGAAACATTTTGCATTACCTATGATAAAACTGTGGTAGAGTAAGTTTGTGAAGGAAGGCCACGGGTAGTAAGCTTTTACCTGGTTTATGATCACATCTGATAAGTGACTGTAAAATATTTTATTTTAGGAGAGGAAATTACTATTTGTGTTTTGACATTTGGGATTATGGTCAGTGAGCTACTAAGGGGGCTAATTTAACTTCCCTCAAACCAGGAATAAACCCAAATCAATCAGTCTGCCCTACCCCCACTGTCCTCTTAATATATTTACTAATATATTAGTAAAATTACTGTTTGATTGCCAATTTAAGTAGGCCTACACTACCACAACAGCACAAAAAAAAATTTAAGCATGTTTATAAAGTGTTTGCTTGCATTGGCGGGTACAGAAACAGTAGCTTTGCATGTGGCGGTACATAAACTATACTGTTTATGTACCGCCAAATGCAAAGCAAAACACTTTATAAACATGCTTAATTTTTTACGAGTTAACAAACAAAATGGTCAATTTTTATTGAAACAACAATATTGAAACAATATGTAAATTCTAGAGCTTACAATTGTGGACATCAAATTCTTGACACTAATGGATCCTTGCTATGTCCTATTACAATATTGGCTATATGTATTTTTATATGGTATATTGTTTGTAGTAATATCATTGTTAATTATTAATATATGATTACTATTGATTAATATTAATTTACTTAAGACGCTCACATTGTAACAACTGGTTGCATAAGCGTCATGAATGTATGCTGTATTAAATCACTTTTGCTTAATAAGCGAACAAAGCATCATACACGTACAACCTTAACACATCTCAAACTGTAAAATAACATGTTTTTCTGTTTTAATAGAGAATGGAAAACTGGACGGTTGTTTAAGTCAAGATTTAGCAAAATGGACAACATCATCACGGAAAAGTATCTTCTGTTACAGGGAAATCCTGCTCGATACCGTCTGCAAACAAATACCAACAATTTAGATGAATCTGAACCATTTAGAAAAATAACCTTGGGAAAGAGAGACAAAAATAACCCCCACAAAACCATTCTACTGGTGGGAGAAACAGGAACAGGAAAAACAACTCTGATCAACATGATGGTCAACTACATGTTGGGTGTTCAGAGAGAAGACAAGGTTTGGTTTGAGATCACAGATGATCAGAGCGACCGAACATCAGTTCAAAGTCAGACCTCCAGCATCACTGTTTATGGGTTTTATCTAGAAGAGAGTCCAATCCATTTAACAATCATCGACACTCCAGGATATGGAGACACTCGTGGAGTTGATCTTGATAAAGAGATCGCCGTGAGTTTGCTCAATTTAAGTGAATCTACTGAAGGGATTCATGAAATACATGCAGTGTGTCTGGTGATCAATGCAACACATAATCGTCTCTCTGACAGACAACAATACATATTTGATGCTGTTCAGTCTTTATTTGGGAGAGATGTTGCTGAAAACATTGTCTTGCTCCTCACACACTCTGATGGAATGCCACCTAAAAATGCCCTGACGGCTGTTGAAGAGGCTAACATCAAGTGTGCAGTAAATGACAAGAATCAGCCCGTGTTTTTCCTGTTTAACAATCATCAGTCAGACGCCGCTGATGAAGAATATGAAATCATACAAGAACATGCATGGAATCTCAGTTTTAGAGGAATGGCAGGATTGTTCAAGTTTCTTGACACAATACAACCCAAATCCTTGCAAATGACTTACAATGTGTTGCAAAAACGGGAGCAGTTGGAGGCAAATATCTCTAACCTACAATCACGTGTTCAATTGATGGAACTAAAGCAAAGTGAGCTGAAACAAACTCAAGCAGCTGTGGAGCAGAACAAGCAAGATGTCAAAGCAAACAAGAACTTTGAGTATGAAGTTGAAGTGACCTACAAAGAAAAGGTTGATATTGATCGTTCTGTAGCCAAGATGGCAACATGCTGCACCGTCTGTCAGGAGAACTGTCATTATCCAGGATGCTGGTGGATCAGTGGTCTCTCGTGGTGCATTGTGATGAAAGATAATCACTGTACAGTGTGCACTAATAAATGCCACTACAGAGAACACACAAAAGGAGAAAAAATATATAAAACACAGACAAAGACAGAGAAAAGGACATATGAAGATTTAAAGAAGAAATATGAAGACGGAATTGGAGACGGTGTGTCTTTGGTCAAGATGCTGGAAGAAGAACTGCAAGAATTAGAGAAAGAGAAAATAAAGCTGGTGTTAGAAAACACTCTCTGTTTTGAGAGCCTGACCCTCTTTTCTCACTCTTTCTCTCTCCTTCTCTGAATCACCCTCCTCTATCTGTTCTCTCTCTCTTGTATGGTGTTTGAAGGTCTCTTACTCTTATTCGAGGTAAAGGAGTTTGTGCTGATTTAGAAGGGGGATTCAGCCTCTGTCGCCAGGAAGTCTAGTCCTTATATGGATATGTTTTTCTGTATATGTAGCGATTTTATACAAAACACATGTTCTTGGGAAAAACATCCTGTATGGGTATGTCCTCCTATCCTCATTGGTTAAGAGGGTGAAAACTCCCCTCGACATGCCTATATAAGATCTGTATTTCTGTGAATAAATTTAAGTATTTGAGAATACATATGAATGTGTGTTTTCTTACTTCCCAGCCGTATTTACACTTTAAGGAGACTGAGAAAATTTCACGGTAGCAAAGAGAATATCGAGGGACCAAATTGTTATTCTTATTAACAAGTGGGGGCTCGTCCTTCCGGAATTTCTCAAAAAGACAGGTAAGAAAATTTTTCCTTTTCTTCCTGTCTGTAAGAGACATTGATTTATTCGCGTTTGCAATTTGATGTGTCATATTTGGCATTAATCTGTTTTCCTCACATTTTATATGTGGGACGAAGAGTGAGAAGCTTTCCGTTTAACCTATCTATTTCAGAAAAATAGAGTAGTGGGAAAGATTTTAATTGCTCACTCTTGCCGTGAAGGTTCTCTGTCTCTTAAGTGATTTCATGAATAATGCAGAATTGAAAGTTTTCTTTTGGCCAAAATTATCAAAAAGTTAATATAAGACCGCGGTATCTATTTTGTGTTTTGTGTCGGCCATTCTATAAATTGTGTGAAAAGTTGCACTAAAATTGACGTGAGACTCTTGGATCTCCGATGGGGCAGTGCGATCTCCAAACCAATTCTGGCGAGTTGCCAAAAAGGAGGGATGGAGTACATAAACAATAAAGGGTTACTACTGAACCGTGATTGAGTAATTTGGCTGGTTGGTCGGAAGGCAAAGTACAATTAGATCCGTTTCCTCGTGATGGCTCGTTTAAAGATATGAAGGCAGCCAAATCGATGGTGAAGGATGGCTGGGGTGATCCGTCTTGGGACGATGAGTATATTAAACAGTCATATACTGTGTGGAAAAAATTTAACCTTATTGGGATAAAGGGCCAGATCAGGTTAAAACGGCTGATAAAAAATCTTTTTTTTCTAATGTCCCATGTTGACTCTCCCAGCTCGGCTCCGCCTCGGTATGATACTGTTGGAAAGCCTGAACAAGAAAAATTAACCCCTAATCGTCTGTCTATCGCAACTACCTAGTGCGACTGATTTATACCCATTTGTGCAGATTCCAGACGGGTTTAAAATAACCCCGCTGGCAATGTCGGATGCTGTCGCGATTGCTAAAGATTTGCCAGATCCTTTACGGTGTCCGCATCAATATGTGTCTGTATTGAAGCGTTTAACCGCGTACAGTCAATTGACTGGGCGTGATTATCGCTTCATTTTGACTAAAACACTGCCGCCAGAAATTACAGAGGAAGAGTTGATTGCAGAGATTGATGCTTTGAGTCCTAAACGGGATGCGCCGCCATCTCAAAAGGTGATAAACCATTAGATCTGCCACAACCAAAATCTTTCCGAACGTTGCAAATAGTTGATTCGGAGGACGATGAAGATGATGCGTGGATTTGGGCTGATGTGGAAAAGCTAAAAGAATTTTTCAGACAATTGACTGCTTTTCTAGTGAAATTGTCTTCAGCTAAGCAAGATTTGTCGCATGCTGCAAACACGAAACAGAAAGCGGGCGAAAATCCTGTTGCATTTTTCAATCGATTTAAGCATGCTTGGACTGAAGAATCTGCCATTCCATTAGATCAACATTCTCCTTTGTTTGTCAATACGTTTTTGAATAACATGCAAACAGAAATCGCACAATTGGTTCGTTTGACCACTTCGAATATAACAGATATTTCTGTTGACGCTTTGTCTCGGAGACTGCGTGAGCTTTCCACCGCGGGGGCTTTTGAAGCCTCCCGAGGGAAACCTACAGCAATGATGCTGATTAATACTGTTGTCAAAGCACGTTCAAAGCAGGCAACAGGGTCGAAAGTCTCTTAATATTGTGGCATTGCGGGACACTTCGCTAACGCTTGCAGGAAAAAGCAGTGGGAATTTCCGATGTCCCTCTACGTTGTGAAATGACACCAACTTTACCGGTAACTTCTAAAGACAATCCTTCTTTGTTTAAGATGCACGCATTTGCAATAATACCTGATGCTCCATTTTGCCTTTTGGGTAGAGATTTGCTGCATAAATTGGGTGCTCATAGTACATTTCAGAATAATTCTC
>JADLZN010001365.1:14247-70881 GCA_018155175.1 Sinocyclocheilus anophthalmus | reverse complement strand
TCAGATTAATTCTCTGCAACTCATGTTTCCTTCTGTCTATTCTCGGACTGTTGAGACAGGAAGTGCGACCACCGAGGCTGAGGTTGCAACTGCAGCCTTACAGGAAAAAGGGGATGTCAACCCTCGCTTGTGGGCGGAGCATAAGGATGATGCGGGCTTGATAGATGTCCGCCCTTATGCGGCTACTCTGACCAGACACACACCAGTCTATTGTAAACAATACCCTCTCTCCAAAAAAATCGATGGGATTCGGCCTATTATAGAAAATTTGCTGGCACAAGGCATTCTGATCAAGACTCACTCACCCTACAATACACCGATCAATCCAATAAGAAAAGCGAATGGTTCCTGGCGATTGACACAGGATCTTAGAAAGATTAATGACAATTAAACCATTGGCTCCTATTGTACATGATGTGCACACAATACTTAATTCTATTCCTAGTTCACATGCCTATTTCACAGTTATTGATCTATGCTCTGCATTCTTTTCCATTCCTGTAGATCCTGTCTCGCAGCCGCTGTTCGCCTTCACCTTTGACCATGCTCAACTTAGCTGGTCTAGATTGCCTCAGGGCCTGAGAGATTCTCCGGCTGTGTTCGCCGCCGTAGTGCACGCAACGTTAGCGGATGCTCAACTCCCTCCTGATACCTGTCTGCTACAATACGCGGACGACATCCTCGTTACTGGTGCCTCTGCGGACCAGTGTGCTGCTGCCTCCAGCATCGTCTGCAACATCCTGGCGGAAGCTGGGTTCAAGGCATCAAGAGAAAAGCTTCAGTGGGTTCAGAGGAGGGTGGATTACCTCAGACATGAATTGTCACAAGGTACAATAAAACATGCCTCCTTGTGGAAATCACAAATATTTGCTTGTGATAGTGGACCGTTTCTCCAAATGGCCTGAGGCTTTCCCGTGTGGAAGAGAAAATGCACAGACTGTAGTGAAGGTACTTGCTAAGGAGATTATACCTCGTTTTGGTATACCAACGGTTATAGAAAGCGATAATGGTACACCGTTTACCTCCAAGGTTACCCAGTTGCTAGCTAAAGAGCTAGATATTAACTGGCATCTGAACATACCCTATCATCCCCAGTCGTGTTCGGTAGCGGAACGTTTGAATCAAACGATAAAAGATCGAATTACGAAAGCATGCATGGAGACAGGCCGAAACTGGGTCGACGTACTACCTGCAGTGTTGGCAGAAATAAGAATGTCCCCCTCATCGACAACAAAGATGTCTCCATTTGAAATACTAATGGGCAGACCGTTCCCCACCCCGTGGGTTAAGGGTCGTGTTGGTAATCTCTCCACAGGCGACACGGAGGTGATCATCGCGGATTACGTGGATTCCCTGGTCAAAACTTTAAATAGCATAAATGGTGATGTTTCTCTCTCTCTCCCTCTTCCTGCAGAGAAGCCGACTCATTATTTTGCTCCAGGCCAACAGGTGTTGATAAAGTGCCTGAAACCTCCAAAGCTCGGAGAGCCAAAATATCTTGGACCTGCGACTGTCATCGCTGTGACGCGGACAGGGGTGCTGACTGATTTCCAGCCACAGTGGATCCATGCAAGCAGGCTGAAGGCGGCTCCGGAGACAGGAGGGGATCTGTGCATCGTATCTGCAGCTGGATCGAGTTCGAGGAGCTGAGAGAGGAGTCGAGGTGCGGAAGAGGCGGAAGGAGAAGCAAGAGTCTACAATCATCATTCCTGATAGTTGTGTGGCCATGGGTATGAGACAAATTATATACCTGGTCATTCTGATAAGTTTGTTTACTTGTACGCACACTTTTATAAGTACAGGTAATGAAACGTGGCTTGGGCATGATGATACACCCCATGCCTATGCCACGAATATGTGGTGGAGATTTGCTAACTATACGGCAAAGGCCGAAGGGAAAAAGGGGTCTTGCTATGTCTGTACAAAAATGCCCCACAGTGCGGTCGGTCCTCGGGTAATTGTTGAAGCCCCACCACCGCAAGATTGGGAATGCATTTCTTTTATTAGTGTTGCAGGCTTGGTTCCTGCTTTGAAGACTTCTGGACAATGGAGGTGCAGACCAAATGGTACAATATGGTTTATACCCCAAGTGTTTGTAAGAGTGACAATCGTGAGTTCAATCCCTGACTCATTATTTTGTGTAGAAAGAATTGAAGGAGAACAGAAGTTGGGTGAAATTCCATTGAGCAAGTGTGATCGAGTTTATCAATATTGCCAAATGAAAAGTATTACATGCTGTCATTATTGTCTTTTGAATGCAGGAGAAGTTAAAATAGAGGAATGTGCTAACAGGAATCCACTTCCCATAACGACCGTGGTTGTTTATGGGTTGTTGGAGGGATGTGTGTTGGAAAGTGTGGGCAGTGTAATGAAACTATAATAGAAAAATGTGATTTCTTCTGTTCTTATGGAGGAGATCCAAGATGCCGTATGTATGTCCCAAATAGAAGGGGAACCAGAGCTTTAAGAGACTGGTTCTGGCTCTGTGGACATTCAGTGTATACTTCTCTCCCAGTGGACTGGAGTGGGAGATGTGCTCTAGTAAGTTTAGAAGAACTTTATGGTTGTTCGACTTCATCATCAAGAGAATAAGGTGAACCAAAGAAAGAAGCGTTCTCTTGCTGACCGAAATAAAGTTCTTACGGTATCAAGAAACAATCCAGTACCGTGGGAACATCGATTATGGACTGGTACTGAAAAGTTTTTTGAATCTATTTTCCCACAGGTTGGTGTGGCCCATCTTCAAATTGAAACAGAATTTATTCGTTATGAGCTACTTCTATTTATGAATACTACGCAAAAAACCTTAGAAGCTGTAAAGGAAGAGCTCAGAGATTTGCGACTGACTGCTCTACAAAATAGATTGGTTCTAGACCAACTGACAGCCTCGAAGGGTGGAGTGTGTGTTATCGTGGGCACTGCATGTTGTACTTACATTCCAGATAATGATGCTGATGGACATTTGATAGATGAAGTGTTAATGAATATGACTAGAATTGCACAAGAGATACAAGCAAGAGATGCAATAAACAATTCAAACGATGTGTTTGGTTGGCTCCCAGGGTGGCAGAAAATGCTAGTGAATGCGTTAATCCCTATTGGAGTGATTTTATTAATCCTTTCATTCATTTTATGTTGTATTATTCCGTTTATTAGACTTTTGATTGATCGTGCCATGAATACTCTTGTTGCTACTCAATATGCTTTTATGAGTAGACCTGTTAAAGGACACATGGGTTGAAATGTATCAAAGAATGATTATATTCCATATTATTATCTATGTATGAGAATGATATGAATTTAGGATTAGGGAACTCTGAAGCGAGTGTTTATGTATTCATTGTTTATAAAGCAGGTAACTGTTAGAAAACACTCTCTGTCTTAAGAGAATGTTCCAGATATGCCTCACCCCTCCTTTTCTTTTTTCCTCTCCCTCTCACTCGCCCCCTATACAGCGCACTCTCTCTGAATCCCCCTCCTCCATCTGCTCTCTCTTTCTCTCTTGTATTATGTTTTAAATATCTCTTACTCATATGTGAGGTATGCATGTGCAAATGTATACATTAGTTTTTCTTGGTTTAAATGCCCATATAAGGAGATGAATGCTAGGACTACAGGGTAAAGGAGTTTGTGATGAACTATGAAGCGAGTTCAGCATCCTTCGCCAAAATCTATTCCTAATATGTCCATGTTTTTATGTACATGTGACCATTTTATATAAACACATATTCTTGGCCAAAGATCCTATATGTATGTCATACATTCTCATTGGTTAAAAGGTTGAAACTCCCCTCGACATACGCCTATATAATATCCTTGTATCTATGAATAAATTTGAAGTATTGAGAATACAATTTGATATGTGTGTTTTCTTGCTTCCCGGCCGTATACACTTTGAGGGACTGAGAATTTTCAGGGTGGCAAAGGGATAGAGGGACCAATTGTTAATTTACTAACAGTGACAAAACTTTCTTTTTCTGATTCTGAATCTCAAGAGGACATTCTAATTCTTAAACTATCCAGGTGAAGCAAATCTTGGGTTTATTGTTGGGAATACAGTGTGTGGGGAGAACAACCATACTTCCCTAGGAGGCACGAAACTTATTTCAAACATGTTTTTATAATACTGCATATCTGAACTCCTGGTAGCTTCAGAAGCTGTTAAAATTAACAAAATTCCTTCTTCCAAATATCCCTGAAACTGATTCAAAAATAGAATCTTATGAATAGACTACTGAGAGCAAGTTATTGTGCCTCAACTTGACCACTACGACAGCGGACGTTCAAAATTAATATTGATTTTTGATAGAGACAAACAATATACAATTCTAGCTTCAACATTCGTTATTCTGACATATCTTTTTAAAAGAAAAAAGTATGAGCTGTATGCAAAGTGACTTGCATTTGGTTTTTGACCACTGAAAAAAAGTACACTTTAACAATTTACTCTTGGAGCCGAATTAAGATCCCAATATCTCTTGAAAAAAAACACATAGGGCCCTAAAAATGAAAAAGAAAAGAAAAAAAAGAATGCTGCCTCTTTCTACCGTCATTTTTCTTACCCTCGCGTAGAATCTGCTCCATTCTTACGTGAATGGGGGTCTAATTATTTAATTGTGGAAAATGACTTCCTCCAAAACTGGGCATTCCTCCAGTGGCAGTATACAATTTAAATTTACATTCGTCATTTAGCCAACTCCGTTTAGTCCAAAGCGACTTACAAATGAGACAGGAGAAGACAGTCAACTAACAAAAGAGCAACAACATATAAGTGCAAATGACAAGTCTCTGTTAGCCTAACGCAGTACACTTAGCAAGGTGTGTATATATATATATATTTTATTAGCTATATATATTATACTACACACACACACAAGAAACCAGTAGAAGAATGGAAACAAATTTAGAAAGGGCTATTGTTTGTTTGTTTTTTGTTGTTGTTTTTAAAAAAAATAAAAAAATAAAAAAAAAAAAAAAAAAAAAAGTAGGAATTTTAAATAGAATATAAAGGTGTTACAGTTTAGAGTCAAATAAGGTGGAACAAATGTTTTTTAGTTCATTTCTTGAGATGGTTTAAGGACTGCCGAGTGCTCGGATTTTTTTGGGCAGGTCATTCCACCAGGAGGGAACATTTAATGTAAAAGTCCTTGAAAGTGATTTTGTGCCTTTCTGTGATGGCACAATAAAGCGGTGTTCACTTGCTGAACGCAAGTTTCTAGAGGGCACATAACTCTGAAGTAGTGTATTTAGGTAAATGGGTGCAGAGCCAGGGGTGGTTTTGTAGGCAAACCTTAATTGCCTTTGATTTAATGCGAGCAGCTACTGGTAGCCGTTGCAAATTGATGAACAGAGGTGTGACGTGCTTTCTTTTCGGCTCATTAAAGATTAATCTTTCAGCGGCATTTTGGATTAATTGTAACGGTTTTATAGAAGTGGATGGAAGACCTGCCAATAGAGCATTGCAATAGTCCAGCCTGGAAAGAAAAATAGCTTGAACAAGGAGTTGTGTTGCATGCTCTGAAGAAAGGGCCGGATCTTCTTAATGTTGTATAAAGCAAATCTGCAGGAAAGGGCAGTTTTAGCAATGTGGTCTGATAAATTCAGTTTATCATCAATCACAAGTTCACAACTCCAAGGTTTCTAGCTGTTTGTGAAGGAGTTATGGTTGATGAGCTTAACTGGATGGTGAAATTTTGATAAAGTGATGGGTTTGTTGAAACCTCAAGCAGTTCTGTCTTAGCCAGGTTGTGTTGAAGGTGATGGTCCTTCATCCAGTAAGAAATGTCTGTTATACATGCTGAGATGCGAGCAGCTATCATTGTATCATCAGGATGGAATGAGAGGTAGCGTTGAGGGGCACAGTATGAATAGAATATAGCATGATATGAAAAGCCATGTTTCTGAATGACAGAACCTAGTGATGCCATGTAGACAGAGAAGAGAAGTGGTCCAAGTACTGAGCCCTGAGGCACCCCAGTAGCTACATGTTGCGACTTGGACACCTCACCTCTCCAAGATCCTTTGAAGGACCTATCTGATAGGTGAGACTCTGCGGGTTCCTTGAGAATGCCCTTTTCCAATGGGTTGACAGGAAGTAATCTGGTGGTTCACTGTATCAAATGCAGCAGACAGATCCAGCAAAATAAGTGTAGAAGATTTGGAAGCCGCTCTTGCCATTCTTAGGGCTTCAACAACTGAAAGCAAGGCAGTCTCTGTCGAATGTCCACTTCTGAATCCAGATTGGTTGCTGTCCAGGAGGTTTTTCTGTGTGACATAGGCAGATACTTGGTTGAACACAACTTGTTCAAGTTTTTTTTGCAATGAAAGGTAGAAGGGAACCGGTGTCTGTAGTTCTCTAAAAGAGTTGGGTTAAGAGTTGGTTTCTTAAGAAGTGGGGTTATACGAGCCTGTTTAAATGTTGAGGGAAAAACACTAGTGTGAAGGGATGTGTTATGTGAGTGAGTGCAGTTACAACGGCAGGAGAAATTGCTTGAAGGAGATGAGATGGAATAGGATCAAGCGGACAAGTAGTAGGATGATTAGAAAGGATGAGTTTGTAGACTTCTGCCTCAGAGAGTGAAGAGGAGGATGTGAACGAGTGTGTGTTTGCTGGTAAGATGTGTTTGACAGATTGTGGTGTGGAAAATTGTGTACTGATGGTTTTAATTTTATTAATGAAAAGTGGCAAAGTCGTCAGCTATTAGAGTTGATGCAGGAGGGGGAGCAGGAGGACAAAGGAGAGAGGAAAATGTTTTAAAGAGCATGCGAGAGTTAGACGAATTGTTAATTTTGTTGTGATAGTGTCCTTTTAGCAGTGGAGGCATTAGCAGAGAATGAAGAGAGAAGTGATCAATATACATTAGAGTGTAGGATTTTGTGATTTGCGCCATACTCTTTCAGCAGCCCTGAGCTTAGAACGATGTTCGTGGAGAGCATCAGACAGCCAAGGGGCAGAAGAGGTGGTACGAGCTGGCCTGGAAGACAAGGGGCAGACAGTGTCTAAACAAGATGTAAGAGTGGAGCAGAAAGTATCAGTAGCACTGTTAACATCAAGAGATGATAACTGTTCAGGGGAATGAAGCAAAGATGAAACCATAGCAGATAGCCGGGAGGGTGAGAGTGAGCGTAGGTTACGTAGGATGTAACCGAAGGATGACATGTGGAGGGGTATGTGTTGTGTCAGGAACCATGTTGAGGTTAAGAGTGAGGAGGAAGTGATCCGAGGTGTGTAGTGGAGTAACGAGCACATGATCAGTGGAGCAGTGTCCTGTGAAAATAAGGTCCAGCTGGTTGCCTGATTTGTGAGCCGTAGTTAATACTCGCTTGAGATCAAAAGAAGCAAGCAGAGTGTGGAAGTCTGCAGCCTGAGGTTTATCTAGGTGGATGTTGAAGTCTCCAAGCATAACTAGGGGAGTACCATCCTCAGGAAAGGTTGGGAGCAACACATCTAATTCATCCAAGAAGTTTCCTAGTGGTCCTGGGGGTCGATAAACAACTACAAAATTGATTTTAAGAGTGTAGGTAATAGTAACTGAATGAGATTCAAAGGAGCTTTTGATACCCAAAGATGGTTAAGGATTAAATTTCCAATCATTAGAGGTAAGCAGACCAGTACCTCCACCTCTTTCAGTCAGATGGGGGGAGTGGGAAAAAGAGAAATTATTTGAGTGCTGCAGGTGTAGCATTGTCCTCTGGTTTGATCCAAGTCTCTGTCAGGGCCATGAGGTTTAGTCTTGAATGACTTGTAATAGAAGTAATAAAATCTGCTTTGTTTACAGCAGACTGGCAATTGCAGAGACCAATAGAAAAAGAAAGTAGTGTATTAGCAGACATAGGCAATGTGCGCAGGTTTTTACTAAATCTGTTATTTGTCCGTGTATATTTTTTTCAGCGATCAGATAACCTTTGAAATTGTTATATGGTCCATGTTTCCAACGTGCCCCTCGATGTTACAATGGTACCCCGTCTATGGGGCATGTTTGTCACATTTCACTCCAATTTTTGTTGGGGTAATAAAGAAAAACGTATACCTGTATTATGAAACATAAGCAATATATTTGTACTAGAAACAAGTGTGAAATTACTGTGGTTATAAATTATACTCTGAACCCCATGTGGATTTACACAATTTAAGAAAGTCAAAAAGTGTTACTTTGTGCCCCGCTCTCCCCTACTCTTTGCCCTGGACATTGTCGCCTATCAGTGACGTAATATCCGCACTATCCTCAGGTTTCCGTTTGTAGAAACTATGGCAACACACACACACAAATGCTGCTGTAAAGTTAAACTAAATGCATTACGGCTGTTGCGAATAAAAATGAAAATGAAATGAAAAGCGTTGACCGCAGCATTAAATTTAGATCTGCTCAATGTTGCGCCATGATTTTTATGCGTTTTTACAGTGTTGCGCATTATAACCAATCACACACAAGTCTGCTGAGCTTATGAATGCAATGGCCAATCTGAGGTGTTCAGATGAGTATTAAATAAGAAAGATATCTTGGTGCTAGTCCTTTTAACGATTTGAATGCTAAAACAAACAAATGTAAATCAATTCAAAGGGGTGAACAGGAAGACAGTGATCACCAATATTGGTGTAATATATTCTCGCTTTTGCGTTCCTGTTAACAAACAAGCAGCAGCATTCTGTACCATCTGTAAACATGTGAGGGAGGTCTGGTTAATACCCACATAAAGGCCATTAAAGAAGTTCAGGCGGGTCAAGATAAAAATATGCTTATCCCTTTCAAAATCATTGAAAGAGTTGACGTTAGATAATTGCTTCAACTGGCAAAAGCTAGTATAACTGGTTTAATTTGTTTATCCACTTTAAAGTCAGTGTCTATAATAACACAGGTTTATGGTTTTATAGCACCTAGATCTAGATAAGAGGACGTCTAGATTAATGCCATCCAGGCTTTAATATCCTTAAGAAAGTCCATCTATGGTGCTATGGAATTTGCATCTTTCTGTTTCAAAGGCAGAGAAAGTTGTGTATCATCTGGATAACAGTGAAACGAGATGCCATACTTCTGGCAAATAAAGGAAGCATATATATAAGGAGAACAGGATAGGTCCAAGAACAGATTGTGAGGAGGACACAAAATCCTCATGGCAGACAGAAAAACTTATGGCAGACAGATAAGAATGAAACCACTCCAAAACAGTACATTTAATGCCAACACAATGCAATAAATCAGAAATAAAGATGTTACGGTGTACAGTATCATGAAAACAGCATAATCGTTCGAGTCAGTGGCTAGTAACAGATCATTAAAAACTTTTACCATTGCTGTTTCAGTGCTGTGAAGGGATTTAAAACCAGACTGGAACACTTCTTAAAAACCATGTAGATCTAGGAAAAGATTGCAATTAACAGCTTCAATGGTTCCACTATTGCATGTTTAACATTCTGAGGTACAACTTCTAAAGGCAATACTGCTATTTATAATTATTTGAATTTTAGGTCCAATGGTTTCAAAAACTTTTTTTTTTTTTGTAAATGAGGGGGAACGTAAGATTTTTTTTATGAGGTATATGCAACAAGCAGATGATTTCATCTTACAAATAATATCTCTCAAAGAAGAAAGACAAAATCGTCGCTGGTCCCCACTGACTTCCATAATATTTTATTATACTAAATGTCAATGGCTACCAGCAAATGTTTGGTTACACACATTCTTAAAATATCTTTTGTGTTCAACAGAAGAAAGAAACTCATATAAGTTTGGAACAACTTGACAGAATTTTCATTTTGGGGTGAAATATCACTAAAGGCTAACATATGTGATGTGATCCATGTGCAGAACCATTAATGAAATGGTAGATCACAAATAACAGATCAAGAAGAAGGTCAGCTTTTTTAATCATTTGCTGCTACACTGTACTGATTGTTGTTTAATTAATAGGTTTACTGATGAATAGTCTAATATAATAGTGCAGATATTTTAATCTAATTTTACTTCACTTGGTAATGAATTGAATCTGCTATGTGGATTAGGAAAATTTACTTGAGTTTTTGCTGAATCATTCACTTCTCCAGAATAAGGGTCAAAGACATCTCAGACGTCAATCATTAACTCTAGTATGATAATGATTCTAGGTCTGAGGTCCAGTGAAAACTATATTAAACCAGAACCAAAAACCCCCACATTTTATTAATTTTCACATACATTTTTGTTTTTTAATGTGCAAAATATACAGTATCGATACCAATAAAATAGATTTTTAATGATATTTTGTATTCTGAATATTAGGCTGTTATTTTTGTCATGTTATGTTGGCATTGCTGTTTGGCCATTGCTGTTTGTGCATTTCTGTTCTACAAAACAGCAAGTATTTCAATAAAAGTAATGTCCACATTTTAGTTTGTGTATAATACTGTTGGAGTTTGTAGTATTTGTATCATACTTACTATGTTTTTGGAATGGTATAATGGTAATATCATGGGTTTTGGACATGGAAACATTATGTGGTATTCTTTAAACTATGCTTTATTTGGTTATAAAGTATTTAAATACAGTAATTACTTAATATACTGATATTAATTTCTATGGTATTACTATCTGATTCTAAAAATGCACCATGACATCATTATAGACTCTTACAATAAGAGTGTTAAACAATGTGAAGTATCTACATATGTGAATGTGAAGAAAGTCTGTGTGCTGGAATGAGTGAAGCAAAGGTATTGGCTCTGTGAGATCAAGATTGCTGGGTGAGGTGAAGGCTGAGACATCTTTCATAAGTGTTTCAAAATCTATTGATAGTGCAGAACTTTCTAGTGGATTAAATAATATTACTGTATTTAATATACATATTTCATATTACTGAATTAATATGCTGTATTTCAAATAGATGCTTACATTGTGGCTAGGCAGTGGCTAACAAAACTATATTAAATTGTATCTTGTATTTTTAAAACGTTAATCATGATGGCTTTATTGACCCTGTATTGAAATAAATCCTAGATCATAATGAAGATAACTGCACAGCTTTTGAAGACACTCCTCTAAAACAGCAGATATATTACGTTTATGATGGTAGCCTATAAAAAAAAGATTTCTTCTTTGGCAGTGGACACATAATACATTTATAAACTTATATAACTTCTTGTGCAAGAACACTCAAATAATCTAAATTGGAAGCATGCACCATTTCACTATATCATCTGCTCAACGATTTAAATGGGATTGCATATGCAGTATTGTCATGTCTGTATAGTTTTGGTTCTTTAAGTTCAGTTTCATTCCCTATGTTTAGTCCTGGGCTGTGTCCGAAATTGCCACCTATACCTGTCACAGATTCACCAGCCACACCAGTCACCTACACCCGTTCACAATCACCAGACTATTAATTGCGAACACCTGATGCCACTTACCTGAGCACTATATCAGTCTACTCACCTCAGTCCCTCATCGACTGGTCTCAAGGTTGCATACCTTTCCTCATGCCTCTACTCACCTCTCTGGATCTCCGTGGCTCTGTGTCTCCCGCCGTCTTGCTGGATCTCCCTAAAATAATTAAGATAAGGACTGTTACTCTTCAGTTTGATGAGCTAAAGTTATGTTTCAGTTTAAACTTACCGTTTGAAGTTCTCCTTCAGTTTGTATAAATTAAGAAGCTCTGAATCGTTCTTCCTGTGTATGCCTCTCTATCCAGCCGTGACAGAAGACCAGTTCCAAAAACAGAAGTGTATATTTAACAGATTGAAGCTTGCTATGGAGGCACAGAGACCACTCACACCTGATCCCTTCACCGAACTGGTCCAAGCACTCCGCGAGTCCCTTCAGCCTCCTCCCGTCATGCCGTCAGCCTCTGCATGTCCCATGGCCAAACCCGCGACCTACTCCGGTGAGGTGGCCGCCTACAGCAATTTTTTTACTCCAGTGTTCACTATACTTCGAATTACAACCCCATCAGTTTGTGAATGATCGAGCAAAGATCACATTCATCATGTCTCTACTGTCTGGAAGGGCGCTGTCTTGGTTCAGTCTCACTCAAATCAAGCTCCCTCGACACCGCAGTGCCACCTCATATCAAATATCCAAGGAAAACCGCTGAGTAAGGGGTTGGTGCGCCATCGCACCACGGAAGTCACTCTCTGCATCGTAAACTTTCATGCTGAATGGATTTCATTCCTGGTGCTGGAGGAGGCTACAGTGGATATCATCCTGGGGCGTCCCTGGCTGGCTAAACATCATCCTGACATCAACTGGAACTCCGGGGAAATACTCAGGTGGAGTGAATGCTGTTTCAGGACATGTTTAGCAGATCTCCCTCTTCCAGGCCGAGCTAATCTCTCCATACCGCTCTCCTCGACCACTATTGAGAGTCCAGCTTCTCAACGACACCGCAATGCCACCTCATATCAAATATCCAAGGAAAACCATTGAGTTAAGGGGTTGGTGCGCCATCGCACCACGGAAGTCGTGGCCTAATGGTTAGAGAGTCGGACTCGTAACCCAAAGGTTGCGGGTTCGAGTCTTGTACCGGCAGGGATTGTAGGTGGGGGGAGTGAATGTACAGTTCCAGTGGATGTGGTGAAGTCGTGGCCTAATGGTTAGAGAGTCGGACTTGTAAGTTCGGTTTGAGTCTTGTAGGCAGGGGGAGTGAATGTACAGCGCTCTCTCCCACCTTCAATACCTTCAATACCACGACTGAGGTGCCCTTGAGCAAGGCACCGAACCCCCAACTGCTCCCCGGGCCACATGTCACGTCACTTCACTTCAAAGCTCAGTCCAAATTCCAGCAGCTTACAGGGCATTCCAGGACGTGTTCAGTAAGGTTGCGGCAACCCATCTTCCACCTCATCGGCCATGGGACTGCGCGATCGACCTGCTGCCTGGGGCCAAATTCCCTAAGGGACATATCTATCCTCTATCCGTCCTGGAGCGCGCTGCAATGGAGGAGTACATCAAGGAGGCATTACATCAGGGGTTCATCCGTCCTTCCACTTTTCCTGCAGCATCCAGTTTCTTCTTTGTAGTGAAGAAGGATGAGGGCCTACACCCTTGTATCGAGCACTCAACTCCCAAACCATAAAATTTGCCTATCCACTCCCTTTGGTGCCAGTCTCGTTAGAGGAACTCCGTGGTACCCGGCTCTTCGCGAAACTCGATCTACACAGTACCTACCATCTGATCCGCATTTGAAAGGGAGATGAATGGAAGACCGCCTTTGTAACACCATCCGGGCACTACGAGTACCTGGGTATGCCGTATGGCCTTTCAAACTCACCATCCATCTTCCAAAACTTCATGAATGAAATCTTCTGTGATATGCTCAATCAATTCGTAATCTTCTTCATCGACGACGTTCTCATTTACTAACCCAATCTTGAGGAACACTAACAGCATGTTTCCCAGGTACTCCAATGTCTCCACGAGCACCACCTCTACCTCAAACTGGAAAAATGTGAATTCCATCGAACCACCATTCAATTCCTGGGCTACATTATAACACCAGAAGGAGTGCAAATGGACCAGAACAAAGTGAAAGCCGTGAAGAATTGGTCCCAACCCACCATGGTCAAAGAGCTGCAGAGATTCCTGGGATTTGCAAACTTCTATCGGTGCTTCATAGCCCATTATAGTCAACGGTCGGCTCCACTTACCTCTCTCCTCCGTCAGAAGCCAAAGACCCTCTCCTGGACGCCTGAAGCCACACAGGCATTTCTGCAGCTAAAATCCTCTTTTCTGCCAACCACTCCTTCCTGCCTCATCCTGATCTGAACCATCGTTTCGTGGTGGAAGTGGACGCTTCCACTCTAGGAGTGGGTGCTGTATTATCTCAATGGAAGGGTGAAACCCCCCGTGCTCCATCCATGTGCGTAGTTCTCCAGAAAGATGTCCCCGGCGGAGCAAAATTACTTGCCACCAGAGTTACTGGCCATCAAACTCATGCTGGAAGAGTGGAGGCACTGGTTAGAAGGGGCTCACCATCCCTTCGAAGTAATAACTGATCACAAGAACCTCCAATACCTCCGTGAAGCTAAACGTCTCAATCCACGACAAGCCCGATGGGCCTTATTCTTCATGCGCTTCAGATTCACTGTAACCTACCGCCCTGGTCATAAAAACCTCAAAGCAGACGGTCTATCATGACTTCACCAACCAGATCCATCTCCTGATAACCCCGAACCCATTCTCGCCCACAGTGTTCACATGTCCTATTGCATGGGATGTGAATGATCAAATTCGTGCCGCCACTCTCACAGAACTCACTCCGCCAGGAGGTCTGGAAGGAAGACTGTATGTATCTACCACTCTACGTCTCACCCTTCTGGACTCCATCCACACTTTTCCAGGATCGGGTCACCCAGGCAGCCAACGAACCCTCTCGCTCCTCCGGGAACAGATATTGGTGGCCCAGCATGGCTCGGGATAGTCGCCATCACATCCACTCCACGCCATTTACCATTTGTTCCACGCCGACCCTGGTCCCATATCGGAATCGATTTCGCCACAGATCTTCCACCCTCCAACGTTGTGAATAGATTCTCCAAGACTTGCAAATTAATGATCTTAATGGATTACCCAATGTCTTGGAGGCAGCCGAAGCTCTCTTCCAGCATGTCTTTCGAATCTTTGGTCTCCCTGAAGATATCGTTCCGCATAGAGTTCATATCTAGGGTCTGGCGTGGTTTCTTCCGTCTGCTGGGAGTGTCTGTCAGCCATTCCTCAGGTTATCATCCCCAAACCAACGGCCAGACCGAACGCAAGATCCAGGAGATCGGGCGGTATCTCAGAGCCTACTGTCACAAACACCAGGACAGCTGGAGCCAGTATCTTCCCTGGGCCGATCAGAACTCGTTGCGACAGGAAACAACAGGGTTAACACCATTCTAGTGCATGCTCGGATTTCAACCACCACTCTTCCCCTGGACTGGTGAGCCCTCGGAAGTCTACTGGTTCCGTGAGAGCGAGAGGGTATGGGACTCAGCACATGTCCATCTCCAGCAGGCAGTACGGAGACACAAGGACTACGCCGATGCTCGTCACGCCCCAACACCTGCTTACCAACCAGGTGACCGAGTCTGGCTCTCCACTCGGGATATTCGTCTCCGGTTGCCCAGCAGGAAGCTGAATCTCCATTATGTCGGCCCTTTCCCTATCCCGAGGCAAATCAATGAGGTCACATACGAACTCCAACTCCCAGACACCTACCGCATCTCACCCACCTTCCATGTGTCCTTATTAAGGCCTTACACTAATCCCCTTCTCCCTCCTTCTGCAGAGCACGAGATACCACCTCCTCCCGAGGTCTACCCCAACGAGACCATCTACAGAGTCAAAGAAATCCTAGACTCCCGACGGCGGTGCGGCCGGCTCCAGTATCTCGTGGATTGGGAGGGGTACGGTCCAGAGGAAAGATCATGGGTGGACAAAGATGATGTTCTGGATCCGTCACTCCTCTCCGACTTCCATCAGTCGTACCCAGATCGTCCCGCTCTTAGGGGGTGCGGTCGTCCTCGCCGTCGGTCACGGGCACCAGGAGACACCCGTAGGGGAGGGGGTACTGTCACAGATTCACCAGCCACACAAGCCACCTACACCCATTCACAATCACCAGACTATTAATTACAAACACCTGATGCCACTTACCTGAGCACTATGTCATTCTACTCACCTCAGTCCCTCATCGACTGGTCTCAAGGTTGCATACCTTTCCTCATGCCTCTACTCACCTCTCTGGATCTCTGTGGCTCTGTGTCTCCCGCCGTCTTGCTGGATCTCCCTAAAAGGATTAAGATAAGAACTGTTACTCTTCAGTTTGATGAGCTAAAGTTATGTTTCAGTTTAAACTTACCGTTTAAAGTTCTCCTTCAGTTTGTATAAATAAAGAAGCTCTGAATCGTTCTTCTTGTGTATGCCACTCTATCCAGTCGTGACAATACCCTTAAATAGGGCACTAGATATTTGTAGTTGTTTCTGAAACCATAGTGGGCCTTATCAAGTGCACTCATTCAATCTCATAATGCACCTAACTTGATGTACACTCAATGGATATAGAATACCCTAAATGCACTGTGAGGGTCATCATGCCGAATAAATTCCCGCATCTTGCCTCAAGATGACTCCTGCAGCCAAATGATACATTTATCCATCCATTTTCTAAACTGTCCATTGTGATCACAACATAATATTATACAGGTATATTGGGGATTTTGAACACAGCACTGGTGTTTTCCACCGTTACTCATTAGTTGATTAATTAGTCCCACCTGTGCCTTGTTTTGTCCCACATTTAGCTATTCTTGCCCAATCACTTTTTTTTTTTATCCGACAAAGCCCTGAGAAGTGCCCTCCCCTAATTATGGCACACTAGGTAAATATGAGCAAAAAAGTCTGTGGAAAAATGCATTTTCTGTTCGCACATGAAAAAATACTATAGTAATTTATAGTAAATACTACAGTGTTTTTGAACCATACTATAGTAAAGTACTTGAATTAATTTGTTGTGGTAATTCTATAGTTGCTGTGGTAATATAACAAATATAGTAATACAAATTACTTTACCCAATACTGTTTCAGTACAATACATTTTCTACAACTATAGGGAATATTTTACTACAATACACTACAGTTTACTGTAGTAAAAACTAAAGTATACCACAGTATTTATTACAGTTTATCAGTTCACTATAGTTAATACTACAGTATGCTGTAGCATTCATTAACAAAGTGTTGTAAATACTATAATATATACAATATAATACACTTTACTATAGTATGGTTCAAAAACACTTTAGTATTTACTATAAATTACTATAGTATTTTTTTCATGTGGGTATTTCATTCAAAATCTCTCTTAAAAATCTAACTCATGTGGGGTATTTCATTCAAAATATACTCTTAAAAATCTGAACTTTAATTCAAAGTAAAACAACTGCAATAAATTATGATCATAAAATAGATTTTCCTTGACTATTGTCATCCTTTCATTTTTTTTTTTGCCTCGCTTTGTTAAAATTACAGTTCTTCTCCTATTGATCTGAGCCCATTTTCACATGCAGAGCTTTTCAGATGCTTCATATTCTGTGGTCCAAGTTTGTGTACTTTCATCTTCAGCTCACCCTACTGGTTTTCTATGGAGTCTAGGTCAAGAGGAGACTATTTTTCTTTGAAAGACTGAAGGACTGGAATGGCCAAGGCAAAGCCTTGATTCTGTGGTCAGTGAACCAGTTTTGTGTTGATTTTGATATTTACTTTGGATCATTGTCCTGCTGGAAGATTTAACCGCTACATGCTTTAAACTTCATGACAGAGGCAGCCAGGTGTTGATTTAATTTTGTATATTCCGACCAAAGAATCTAGTCCCAGTGAAATGTCTGGTAATGTTTGGCAAACTGTAAGCTCTTTTTATAATAGGAAAGTCATGCTTATGTGTCACCTGTCCACAATTTTGGAGACTTTCAGATGCAAGATTCTACTAATATCAGACTGCAGCTGTGATTCTAGGAGATTGTTTGGGCACTCGAATTCACTCAATTGTTAACGTCTCCATTTTATATTCAGAAATACTGAATGCAAAAAAATTTAAACTAACTTCTAGGTAGTCACGATATCACATATTATGAAATATTTGACTAAAATACAACAGAATCAAAATTTCCCTTACCCAAGGCTTGTTTGATTGGCATGTCTGAATTACTGCCCAGACAAACACAGTCAGGTCAATACACTAGATACTCTTTTGATCGATAACTTGCAAGCCAATAACATAGTTAAATAACAACTATAACATTTTGTCATCTGTCCTGGTAAAATCACCTAAATCTGGCCTTGGATGGTTTGATTGATGAGTGCCAGTCAGGGTTTGTGAATGGTTGCCACATACTCCATATGTAAGTTAGCTCTTGTTTTGACTGATTATGATTTGGTTTTGGGTCCTACATTCTTAGACTTTCAAAAAGCCTTCAATACTGTTAGCCATAATCTCATTTTTTACTGTATTATGTTTCTTTGATTTGATCAATTATCAATGCAGTGAAAACACTAAATGTAAGAGGAACTCGTTTTGTTAAACTTATATCTGGGACAACAAAAATGTCCTATTCACAGAGGTATATTAGGGCTGCCCTCTTTCTTTTCCTAGTTAATCAGATTTTACATTTCAATTAGAATAATGTGATTAAAAGTATTAGAATTCAAGATAAAGAATTTTTAAAAATTCCCAATTCGCAGACGATGCCCCCAATTTTCTTATATTGGCAATTTTTTATTCCAAAATGTTTGGCCTTTTTTCATGTTTGTCACGTTTGGGCTTTTGGTTTTGTCTATTTATATTATTTTTTATGATATATGTTGTTCTTGTTGTTCTGTAGGCCTACATGTTAACACAATTCAAGTCAATAGGCACGAATACATTTAAAAAATAAAAATAAAAATAAAAGGTCAATAAACTTTAAACAATACAAGTTGAATTTTATTTTGGACCTTAAATTCGTAGTGTTATATTGATTATAATCGTCTAGCTTACTCTTCTAAAAACTCAGTGGTAGCAACAACGCGTCACATTATACAGCCCTACACATTTGTCACGTTTTTACACTATGATTCCAGCATATGCTTCTAAAACTGTGGAAACGGAAACTTTCGGTTCCACCCCCTTGCGTTTGTAATAACGCTATTGGTAGTCTGATCGCTGGTCTGCAATAGAGTTGTGCTGAAATAAATAGCAACAGTGTCTGCTGAATCCTTCTTTCCTGCAGAGGAACAGCTCCAATCTGGACGTGCAAAGGTATGATAAGTGTAATATCAATATAGGCTACATGTAGATTGCTTAAGTGTAATATCAACATAGGCTACATGTAGATTGCTTAAAAATGCAAGCAAATAGTCACATAGCCTGTGTGCGCAACGACTGATTCCTTTTGACAAAGGGCACATGCTTGTTTCGTGTCGTACATTCGTAAATTAGTCGTGTTAGCGAAAACGTTTTATTGTTTTAAATAAACAAACGTGCATAAAAGAATGTCGCCTAGTTCATGTAAAGTTAATGTCAGATTTGACTAATGTGTTGGCTTCTTTGCATTATAGTAGCCTAAACTCTGACATGCTCGATGAAATCGTTCCATGTTATTTGCAGTAAATGTCAGGTTAAATATTTAGATTGTTGTGGGCGTATCATTGATCGAACTTTGTGTGACCCTGCAGTGCACTCGATTGAGCAACTATCCTTCAATGATGAGCATTTTCTTTGGTGGGTTTCAGTACTTTTTGATATTCATTTATTTTTGCAGACTCATTTAAAAAAAACTTTTTCTGTTGCCCGGCTTGGAATGTGATATCTGGTTCGTGGACGAATCGAATCGTTCTATTGAACCGGTTCTTTTCAGTAAGAGTCGTTTATGGCAGTTCGTGTCTGTTCCGAACACTGTTAACAGCTCAATCAGAAAACGTGTCAGACGTGTCCGACATTCCGCCTCAAAGTCAGCCGAAGTGCTAAGAGTCCTAGAGCCATGTCTACTTCTGCCAACACTTTCCAAATATGCGGTTCTCGATGTCGCAGTGATGCGGTGATCCACTTCAAAAGTGTATGGGGCCCCTGCACAAATGGGACCCCTGTTTGTAACCGTAGCTTGTATTAGTTATTTTACAGTGCCTTAGCACTACTGTAGCCTGCTCTATCATACTAAAGGTGATCTTATTAAATATATTTTATTTGTGTATTTGTTGTAATGAATTGTGTTTATGCTGTTTAAGGTCCAAAAAACACATTATTTTCCACATACTGTATGCTATTGCTTCTCCTCTATGCTAGGGATGGGTGTATCGATCCGAAGTATCGATATATCGATACTGACGCGAGTATCGAAAGTATCGATACTCAAACAAAAAATATCGATACTAAGGTGTCATTTATTTACCAGTGATTTTGTTTATTTAACAAAAAAATAATAATGCGTACAATATGCATTGAATTGGACGAATAACCTTTGTTAGCGAGTAATTGTGTAGGATAGAACTATTTTCCTGCTCATCTGAACACACGCAAATGTTGCAAGACAGAACTAATCAATCACAGAGAGCGTTCACTCACTTCTGATAGTACATTCAACCAGGGCTGATTTTCCCAAAAGTATCATAAGAAAGCATTAAAGCTTTTGGGAACGGCAGCCCTGAACAATGCTTATCAGAAGACAGAAGGAGAGTTATTTCACAATAAACAACTGAATTGTAAGCCTACATTGTGATTGGCTGAATACCTCATGCGTGTGACGGAAATGTTAAGCCCCTCACCATATTGTGATGGTGTGTCCCAGCCGGAGCGATGATTCAAAACATTAAAACCCATTATAAACAAGGCATTTGTTGCATCCAGTGGGGACATAATTACGGATAATGACTTATACTGTCTTTTTACGTGTTGCGTTGCATCGTGCCGCCCTTGACTTCCATAGTATTTTTTTTTCCTACTATGGAAGTCAATGGCAACCCCCAACTGTGTTTTATTTATCCGTTTTTAGCCCTTCTTCTTTTTTCTTTTTGTCTTTGGGAAATCAATGGTGAATGAATTGGGGATTTTATTTAATTGCATGCCTGTCAGTAGAGCTGCACTTATTTCATTGCACGTGTTGAACAAGATTCACTTGCATTTCCTATCTGAATGAACAACATCTAAATTTTATTACAACGGGGAAGTCGTGGCCTAATTTATAGGAGCGGAATACCCACAACCCCAAAGGTTGTGGGTTCGAGTCTCGTACCGGCAGGGATTGTAGGTGGGGGGGTGAATGTACAGCGCTCTCTCCCACCTTCATTACCACGACTGAGGTGCCCTTGAGCAAGGACCGAACCCCCAACTGCTCCTAGGGCGCCGCAGCATAAATGGCTGCCCACTTGCTCCAGGTGTGGTTCACGGTTTGTGTGTGTTCTGCTGTGTGTGTGCACTTTGGATGTTAAATGCAGAGCACTAATTCCAAGGTGTCACCAACTTGGCACATGTCATTCACATGTCACTTTCACATGTCACATGTCACTTCACATAGTTTGTGCAATTACAGTTATTTAAATTGAACTTTGAAAGATAATATTGATCATGTTCTATTCTGTAATGTTAATAGAATAAAAAGGTTGCATTTTATGCATGGAACAGCCTGTCACTGGCAGTCCCTTATGAAAATGAACCATGTTTTTACTAAAGTGACCATAGTTCAACTGTAGTATTTTTAGATTTGAATAATGTGTAAACAAAAAACATATCTGAACCATTTGTAAACAAAAATATAACCTAATAAAATACAAGTAAGGCGTATTGAATGTTAAAATGCGCTTTAAACAAAGTTAAGTGCTTATCATTACCCATTTTAGTAATTTAATACATTTCATAATTTCAGTTTAAAATATTAGTTCAGAAGTATCGAATCGGTATCGATATCGACGATACTGCCTTGAAAAATATCGGTATCGTATGGAAAACAAAATAAGTGCTATCGCCCATCCCTACTCTATGCCGCCGCCTTTTCTGAACGTCGTCGCTTTTTACAAAGCTACATCGGTCTGAAAAGCGAGGTGTGCTGTTATTGGACAGCTATCCAGTGTGTTGTGATTAGCCGAACACCTCAAGCGTGTGACGGAAATGTTACTCCCCTTACCATACTGTGATGCCCTGTCAGGCCAGAGTGACGATTCAAAAACATTAAAACCCATTATAAACAAGGCATTTGTTGTATTTGACATAATTACGGATTATAATGATTTATACTGTCTTTTTACGCGTTGCGTTGCATCGTGCCGCCATTGACTTCCATAGTATTTTTTTTTCCTACTATGGAAGTCCATGGCAACCACCAATGTGGGGTTTAATAAATCAGTTTATGGTCTTCTTCTTCCTTCTTTCTTTTTTTTGTCTTTGGAAATAAATGGGGAATGAATTGGGGATTATTATATGTAAGTGCATGCCTGTACATTAGAGCTGCACTTATTTCATTGCACTTGTTGAACAAGATTAACTTGCATGTCTATCTGAATGAACAACATCTAAAGTTTATTAACAAATGACATAAAAGTGTCTGCTAAATAACGTGGGCCAGTCGTGGCCTAATGGTTAGGTTTGGTTTGAGTCTCGGTACCGGCAATGATTGTAGTTGAGGGGAGTGAATGTACAGTGCTCTCTCAATACTACAACTGAGGTGAGAGCCTCAAGCAAGGCACCGGATCCCCAGACACCGCAGCAAAAAATGTCTGCCCACTCTCTGGGTGTGGGTGTGGGTGTGGGTGTGTGTGTGTCACGGGGTGTGTGTTCACAGTGTGTGTGTGTTTGTTCACTAATCACTGCTCACTACATACTTGCCCACATGTCATGTCCTTTCCTTTCCTAAATGAATAAATGTAAATTGTTTTGGTGACATTTCAACTTTATTGACTGCAGTTGCGTAGCTTTGAGGTAATTCTTAAATTAAAGCATCACATTGCATTGCAAATGGATAAAAAGTTTTCTTTAATGTGTACCAACATCTGTGAAGTTTAGAACAGTGCCTGAAAAATTGTTTCAGGGCAGGGTAAATGTAGTTTTAACATAGTTCCAATTCCCCCTTTTCCCTCCATATAGGCATATCATATTTGGAATGGGCAGAGCAGAAGGGAACATTTTTGTGACTAATCAATAAAATAACTGCATAAGCAATGGCTAAAATTATAGTTCATTTATCTTTCTTCGAGCTTGACACATCTGTTTTACTTTGATTTGTATGGACTCCTAATGTATGACATGTTGCATGGGCTCCTAAATTGCATATAGCGAATTAAGCTAAATTATGCCAAACACTTATGATACATGCACACAGAGACATTTACACTCATAGAAGCTTGTTGTCAGCACTGCCCTACAACATTATCAATAAAATAGTTCAGCCACCTAAAGGGTACATGACATTTCTCTGTAGTAAGGTGGTAACATGACTGCTTTTGAAGAAGCTAAATAAATGTACAGCTTTTCTTTTACAGAGACACTGTTATGTCTCCTCAGTATTACTCCTTACACTTGTGGGTCAGATTTTATTATTTTTTTAAATAGGATATAATATTTGGGAGTTACAGACTTTCCTGTAATACCTATATTAAACATTTTAGAGCTAATTTAATTTTGTGAAGGCTAGTATCTCCCTAAACATCTATGCTGTAAAAATGGCGTTTTTGATCAAAACAGATGTACATAATCGATCAATATAAGATCATTGAGTTGTAAGAACATCCAAAAAGGGTAGTTGACAATTCTGGCTTGAAATGCTCACATTGGCCTAATTTTGCAATCCCATCTTTATTATTGAGCCCTGTTAAGGTTAAGTGTCCTGCTCAAGGGCACAATCATGATAGAGGTTGCTAAGTGAATTCCCTATTCACACTTTGCACATGCTTACCAGTACAAACACTGATTCACTAAGCAACAGTTTTGGAGGGTTCTTCTCCAGTAGTAGGCCAGACTACCTGAATTTCCATTGAACATGGTCTTGCATAACAAGCATAGGCTTGTGAATTCATTCCAAAGCAACTTGACAAGCAATTTATCATAAAAACCAACAATATCTGCAGTACAAAATTCCAAAATTTACTTTTTAAGACAGAGAGGTAAACAAGCTAGAGAAGTGAAATGCAGAAAGAGAGTAAAGAGAGGTTTTTATTTTAATTGTTATAGGAAGTGCATATATTTACAGTGCTTGTAAAAGATGTCATCAAAGTATTTTATACTTAATTTTAGAACTAATATGCTAGCATGTATAGTAATAGTAGTAGTTGTGTGTGTGTGTAGTCAATAATAGGTTTTTTAAGCTGTATATGTTCCTTTCATTTCAGATGAAGATTGCTGTGATTGGCCAGAGTCTCTTTGGACAGGAAGTGTACAAAGAACTGAAGAAGGATGGCCACATGATTGTTGGTGTATTCACCATCCCTGACAAAGATGGAAAAATGGACCCACTTGGTAAGTCTCTTGTTTCTGTTAGGATCATTGATGTTACTCCTAAAGAGATAATTCTCTCAAAATTGACCCATGCTATCCCAGGTTTATATGACTTTCTTTCTTCTGTGAAACACAAAACAGATTTTTCTAAATATAAGCCACCTCTTTGGGTCCATTTAGTGTGTGGAGTCCTTACAAGTCAGATGCAATGGTATTCCATATGACCCCAATTAAGTCTTCTGAAGTGAAAAAAAATTGTTGTGTAAAAAAAGTGCTCCTATTTAAATATTATTTATAAACGATCATTCGGAACGTCGTCAAGTTTGAGGGACTGATACACATTATATGGTCTCAGAGATGGATTATTTTTCAAAAAATCTTCACTTGTGTTCTTCTGAAGAAAGGAGGTCATATATCTGGGAAAAAGAAAGAGCCAGGTAAATGATAACAGAATTTAGATTTTTGCACAAATGTTTGGAGTGAACATTTTGTCCAATTGTTACATGTGATTTGTTCAGACCAGTGCCAAAATATGGCAGGCGGGCTGAATGAAATGCAAATTCACTCTCTGACAGTAACAGTAACTCTTATGTAACAGCTCTGCTCTTGCACCAAACATTCATCTTGGTCTGAATCTGTCCTTTTTTCAAAAATACATAAAAAATGGAATTCATACATAAATGGAGTTCTTCTACGGTGAATGTTTTATATACTGTATTAAAATATCATGGTGATACAACTGTTCTGTTAATTGCTGAACTGTTCATAATTTAAAAAAAAACATTCATTAAATTCCTTAAAATGTGAATATTTATATACAATGTAAATCATTTAAAATATACATGTACTATCCATTAAATATAAGTAATGTGATGCAACATTTATAAACATGCAGAAGAAAACTCAAGACTATGTGTTAAGGTCTACAAGTCTCTTGAAATATAAAATATGACAAGATTAGTTCAGGTTGTTAAATGTCAAGACAAATTAATTCAGGTCGTTAATTGTCTTGTTGTGGGATTCCCCAAAATGTAATGAATTATGAATTAGCTGCAATATGGAACTTTGGCCAACCTCTGTCTTTGACATATAAAATTGCCTGTTATTTGCAGAAAGCTTTTTCATGGCAGGTGTGCTTCGCCACTGCTCTTTTTTTGAATATGAATCTGAAAAATAAAACACGAATGTTACACAAATTGAAATAAATCTTTAAACTTTCCACAGCGACTGAGGCAGTGAAGGATGGCGTGCCAGTGTTCAAGTTTCCCCGCTGGAGGCTGAAGGGAAAGGCCATCACAGAAGTGGTGGATCAGTATAAGGCAGTTGGTGCTGAACTGAATGTTCTTCCTTTCTGCTCTCAATTCATCCCTATGGAAGTGATAGATCACCCAACACACGGGTCCATCATTTATCATCCCTCCTTGCTGCCCAGACACAGAGGTGCCTCTGCCATTAACTGGTATGTCTGTGTGTATGTGCGCTTTTTGTGTTTTATTGCTAAGTATGTGTATGTGTGTTCTTTTTGTGTTTTATTAGCACATGTGTATATGTGTGGTAATTAGAAACATTATTCAACTGCTTTGACCCCAGTATTTGGTGTCAATGTAGGATGTATTGATTTGAGCCATAAACCAAAAGTAGGTCTGGGGAGGCAACAATTAATCAATAATCTCAGTAAAGAAAATAATCAACAACAATTTTCTATGGCCAAAACGCATCTATGAAAAACAGTGGAGGATGCAGAGTGAACTGCTGTGGAAAAAATATGTTTAAAAATTATCATTTTAAATTTTGGGGCTTGGCACAATATTTTATTCACTGACAGAAACAGCATGAGGATGAGCAAATGATAACACAATTCTCGAATGTGTAAATTATGTCAAATTGCGTTGTTTTAACATAATTTATGTTTTGCTATTTTGTGTCCTCTAAGGACTCTGATTCATGGTGATAAGAAGGGTGGGTTTACTATATTCTGGGCAGATGATGGACTGGACACAGGACCAATTCTTTTACAAAGAGAATGTGATGTGGAGCCAAACGACAATGTAAACAGCATCTACAAACGCTTCCTGTTCCCAGAGGGAGTCAAAGGCATGGTGTGGATCAATGCAGAAACTTCTACAGCTACATCATATTGCAAACTATAGCATATTATGCATGAAATTTAAAACAGAATTCCATTCACCGTTTTAATGAGAGCACCCTTGGATTCTTGTGTGTGTGTTTTTGTTTTAGGTGGAGGCAGTCAGGTTGATTGCAGCAGGTACAGCTCTGAGAATAAAGCAACCAGAGGAAGGAGCCACATATGAGTGTATTCAGAAGAAAGAAAATTCAAAGGTGGAGTTCTCTAGCAAAGCACAACAGCCGATATATAGCTGTATAGCTTCAACCTCATTGTTGTACACAACATTTAAACAATAACTATCTATGGTTGGTTGAATAGATTGACTGGAACCAGCCAGCAGAAGCCATTCATAACTGGATCAGAGGAAATGACAGAGTACCTGGAGCCTGGGCAGAGATTGATGGCAAAGTGAGTGTTTTAATTAACACACACAACAGTACAGGAAACATGCAGAGACTCTTAGTCAAATGCATTAAATTATGTGCAAAAACTTCTCTTGTTGCAACAGTATTGTTTTAATTCTTTTGGTAGAATGTTTCATTTTATGGATCAACACTGTTGGAAAATGATCATTCTTCAAGTAATGGTCAACCTCTGGAAATCCCTGGAACAAGTCGACCAGGTCTGGTTACCAAAAATGGCCTTGTTCTTTTTGGGAATGATGGCAAGACGGTAAGGACATGCAGAGATATTTTGAATTTATGCTATTATAGTACCACCTATTTTAGGCAGGATTAATTTGTGCTAGCCTGAGTAGTTGAGGGGATTTGTGACTTTGCCACCCCAAATTTAAAGGGTTAGTTCACCCAAAAATAAAAATTCTGTCATAATTTCTCACACTCATGTTGTCTTAAATCTGTATGTGTTTATTTCTTCTACTGATAACAAAAGAAGAATGTTGTTAACTGAAAAACTTGATTTGTATGGTCAAAAAAAGAGGAGAAAAAACTATAGAACAAAGAAAGTGATACCCTTTTGGAATGACACGAGGGTGAGTAAATGACGGACACAATTTTCATTTTTGGGTGAATGGTCCTTTTAAGTGCAAGCTGCAATCATCACGGTCCAAGCACACGTGAAGAGACCATGGCCAAAATAGAAAAATTCGAAAGAATAGATCCTGTTGATGCTGCGGATGCAATTGCTTTGGAGTCAAATGCCAACTTCTTCAGTCACAGATAGCACAATTAGGTTTTTCTTAAGTTATAGCCCCTAGCAACAGAAGCATTTTCAGTGGAAACATGCTAAACAGAAGTCTTACTGTTTCAGTGTGTCAGAATGAGCCACAGCTGAAAAATCAATTAGATCACATCTTAGAAATGATGCACTGAATCTAAATGTTTTTGTCATGAGGGTCTCTAGACGACCAGTACCAAGTTTTGTGTGAACTGGACAAACAGCCTGTGTATTACTTAGAAAAAGTGTAAAATGTATAGAAATGTAAGCTCTACATTTCCTTTTGTCTCAACTCAAGGATTCAGCAGAATTCTAGCCCATATGGTAATGGACAATAACATAATTGTACTTGGGCCCTACTAAGATTAAAGTCTTTAAAAGAATAGGTCATTATTCACCCCTCGCTCACCCATGTTGTTCCAAACATTTGACATTCTTTGTTTAGACACTTCAACATTTTCAAAATATATTTTGTCACAGAATAAAAAAAAAAAAGAATGACATGAGGATGAATTTAACTTGAATTTTCGTTTTTGAGTTTTCATTTACACATTTACCCAATAAAATGTGCAATGCAAGTCTGTAGATGAGTGTGTGTCTGTGTATTTAAGTACATAAAGTTTGTTTGTACTTGTGTATAGTTACTTGTGAAGAATATGCAGTTTGAGGATGGGAAGATGATTGCTGCATCCCAGTATTTTAAAGCTGCTGTCAGTTCCACTGTGGAGCTCTCTGAGGATGAAAAACAATTTGCTGAGCAGATGAGGGTGAAAATATATCACTCATTTCATTACTAGTCACCATGATATTCTTTGTGTTATTGATATTCTTTGTCTGTATGCTACAAACCTGTTAGTATTAAATGCTACTTTTCTACATTCTGAAAGATAATGTGTGTTGAAGGCAGAAGGTTAGAGTATTTATTGCTTTTTTTGTCCAGGTGGTGTGGAAGAGTATTTTGACTAATGTAGAGAAGGTTGAAGACAGTACTGACTTCTTTAAATCTGGTGCTGCTTCGATGGATGTAGTCAGGTAATATGTGAATGTATAATTCTCATCATGCTGTACATACATGTACATACTTTATTTTGCTTTTTTGTTCCTATTTTGCTAAGATTTTGTCTTATTTTTGTACTATAGACTGGTGGAAGAGGTAAAGTTAAGGGCGGCACAGTTGCAGTTGCAGAATGAGGATGTTTACATGGCAACAAGCTTTGAAGAGTTCATTCAAATGTGTGTGAGGAAGCTGAGAGGAGAGGACGAGGAAGAAGAGTTCACCGTAGACTATGTTAGTTTTGCTTGTTAATGGGTAGTATCTTCTAATAATTTTATATAATATATATAGTATATAGATATATATATTATACAGTACATATATAATTTATATACAAAAAGGCAATGCTGAAACAGACACTATTTCAGCATTTTACAGAATATTACAAATGATATCAGGAACTCTAGAAGTCCAAATATACACTCATTTTAAGTTTGATGCCTGCAGTACATTCCAAAAAAGTTGGGAACGAAGAATGATGTACTTGTGATAGTAATTGTTGTATGTTTAAGTGGAAATTTTAACATTCGTTCGATAAGATCATATTTTTCCGTTTGTAATTGAGTATACTGTAGATCTAGACTTCAAACACAGTGGTAAACATCGCAGGTATCAAACTTAGAATTCCTGACTGTTTATGTAAAAACAAAGTTGATTAGGTAAATTGGCTTTTATACAGTTTTTTGTGTGTGTGTATGTATTTGTAATTTTGTATTTTATGATTATGTATCTGCATTTATGTTGTAGGTAGAAAAGAAACTGAACAACATGACAATCCGAATCCCACACCAGCTTTTCATAAATGGAGAGTTTGTAGATGCTGAAGAGGGAAAGTCCTATAAGACCATTAACCCCACTGATGGACAGGTACACAGGGGACACAGTTTCCTTTTTCACTCTGTCTTTCGGCATTATTTATTTTCTTCTATTTCACATTCACATTTCAACTTTTGTTTGTGTAGGCAATCTGTGATGTGTCCTTAGCTCAGATCTCGGATGTGGAAAAAGCAGTAGCTGCAGCTAAAGAAGCATTTGAGGAGGGAGAGTGGGGCAAGATGAACCCCAGAGACCGAGGCAAACTACTCTACAAGTACATGCATTTTATATTTAAACACTGCAGTTACACAGGTTTCTTTCTTTCTTATGTTTCTGCGTTGAACTAGTAATTGTTTGAATAACGTACTTACCAAATTTGGCTCTGATTATCTTTGCTCAGACCATACTGGCAAAAAAGTTATGAAAATATGAGCTTTTTAATTGACCAAACTGTTCTCTCATTAAGTATGAATAAATTCGACAAGGATGAATACGGAAAGGAAATATACAACTATATGTGATGGACGATGATTATTTGTAACACAGTCTTTGCAGTGATAAACATATGAGTAAAGTTTCATAATTGTAATTGTGTGTATATGTCTATTCTCCAGACTGGCTGATCTGATGGAGCAGCATCAGGAAGAGTTGGCCACTATTGAGACCATAGACTCAGGAGCAGTCTATACTCTTGCCCTCAAAACACATATCGGCATGTCTATTCAAACATTCAGATATTTCGCTGGCTGGTGTGACAAGATTCAGGTTGGTTTGTTTTTTTATCAGAATATTTATTTATCAGCCATCATTTGTGATGTATGCCACGGTGTCATATTTAGGATATTCTGTTATTAAAGTAAACATTCTGTGTTTTTTTTCAAGCTTTATTCACCTTATTTAAACATTTTTGAAAGAATGTTTTTGGAATAAAACAAGGATCAAATTGAATTTTGTGATAATTAATATGCACTGAATGCTGTTGATTGAGCTTAACTTGAACTTAGACTTGTGCCTGTATTCGGTAATGCGATATATCACGGTAATGAATATGCACGATATTGGTATCGTGGGCACTTCTAAATACCGTGAATAATTATATATTACAAATTATTCCGAATTTTGAATGCATTTTAAGAATACTTTTCCCATCAACTGGTCAAAATGCACAACACCGCTGCATGCTGCGTGCGCACTCTGATGTAAACAAGCGGGGACGAGAAGCACATGGCGGAACGTGAGAGACGCTCTGGATGAAAGCGCACTTTCACTCTCTGACAGCAGATGGCGCTAAACTGCAGAAATAATAATAATAATAATTCATTTAAATGCAGCCGTTACCCCGGAAACCCTGTAAACAAAGTAGCTGCTCTACTTTCTGTTTCTGAATCATGTTTAAATGATTTAAACAGCCATTCAGACTTGTGTATTTGCTATGATGTTCATCACAGCGCCAAATACTTAAATATTTAGACTTATTAGGCTATTTATTTTCAAACTTTTTTACATTTTAATCTGGACTACAACATACCCTAGATATTGTTTGAAAGTGTTTTGATTATTTATTGTTCGGTCACACTTTACATTAGGGCTTCATTAGTTAACGTTAGTTAATTCATTAGTTAACATAAACAGCCAATGAAAAATTCTTCTGAACATTAATTAATCCTAGGTAATTACAATATTTAATAACACATTAAAATCGAAAATTGCAACTGTGCTATTAATGAGCTAACATGAACTAAGACTTGTATTGTATTGGTACCGAACAACATGAATACGGCTTCTGTAGCAAATGTATCTATTGCTCATTGTGAATGTTAATGCATTAACTAAGGTTAACTAATTAGGTCTTATTGTAAAGTGATACCTATTGGTTTTTATAGTTCTTTTGCACTTTAATCTGTTTAAAACTTTTAACTTTATACATTTTTTTTGTATTGCTTTATTGCATTTAAATGTTATTTTTTATATTTCAGTTATTTTTGTTATAAGAAAAAAAAGTTATTAAACCTGTTATACTGTATTATGACAACACTTTTTTTTTAAATAGTATTTGTTTTTACAAATTTCATTTGTGAAATACCATAGGAAGAACCAGATGTGATAAAAGCATTAGCAATAATCGCAACATGAAAATTTGATACCGGCATATCCCTACTTGAACTGAACCCAGAAGATTACTTTAAAGCTAATTTGACTGCATTGTATTAGAAAAAAATTTTCCTTTCTCTTTGGAGAGTCACAAGCTCTTGGTGCATAAAGAAGAAGATCTGTAAAGTTGCAAAGACTAAAGTCTCAAATCCAAAGAGATATTCTTTTATAAAATTTAAGAGTCAACCACGCCTACATAAAATGTCTCGTTCTAACACGCCCCCACATTGTCTACGTCACTGTGTGGGAAGATTTTGCATAACGCCGCTCAAATGTTCAAAGAAAGAAGGTGTAACTTTTATTTTTGCTGTAGTATTGTTGCTGCTGCCATGTTGTGAATGCGCTGTGTGATTCGTTGTGAAAGTGAAACTACTTTTTTTTTGGCCTTCCAAAAGAGGACAATATTTGCTTTGTCATGTTTGGAGCTGATCCGTGCTGGTCGCTGATGAAATACATCAACTTTGCGCTGTGGATCACTGGATCGGCTTTCACCATAGACGAAGTAGAGTCCAGCCCGGGGTCATCACATGTGTTTGCCGCAAGCCCACCGGACGTTCCTTCGTCGAATCCGCCGCCTCTGCTAACTCAGCCCGCCGGCCCTATCCTCACTTTATCCTCCAGCCTCGCTCACTCAAGGCCTCCGTGTTGAACGCTGTGTGCTTCGTTGAGAAAGCGAAAATACTTTTTGTTCTTCCAAAAGAGGACACGAGTAGAAATCTGTGGTTAAGTTGTATTTACAACACTGTTCCAGAACCTTTCAACCCAAATATTCAGATGTGTGCAGTGCTTTTTATGGAGGACTGTTTCCTGATTCTGTTAGAGTAGACTACAATGCCGGCTGTTCAGATTGTAAGTATGTTTTTTTTATATTTAAAGAGTTTTTTTTATATTTTATATATTTAAAGCGATTTTTTTGGGCAGTGTAGAGTAGGCTTGTTGTTTGTCATTTCTCCGATCACAAATGCTTTTGGTTTTATGTTTACGCGGCGCGATGCCACGCAACACGTAAAAAGACAGTATAAGTCATTATAATCCATAATTATGTCCCCAATGGATGCAACGAATGCCTCGTTTATAATGGGTTTCCATGTTTTTGAATCATCGCTCCGGCTGGACAGGGCATCATCACAATGTGGTAAGGGGCGTAACATTTCCATCACACGCTTGAGGTATTCGGCCAATCACAACGCGCTGGATAGCTGCCCAATCACAGCACACCTCGCTTTTCAGACCGATGAGCTTTGTAAAATATGCGTTTCAGAAAGGCGGGGCATAGAGGAGAAACAATAATGTACAGTATGTGGAACCTTAAACCGCATAAACGCATTGCTTTACACCAAATACACAAAATAATGTTCTTTTTAGCAGCATCATATGACCCCCTTTGACCCCTTTAACATATCCTTGTGTGTGTCTGAAATATATTAAATTATTCTCCACAGGGCTGCACTATTCCTATCAACCAGGCTCGACCTAATCGAAACCTTACCTTCACCAAGAAAGAACCAATTGGGTAAAATCGACTCTCCCCATAAAAAATATCCTCCATGTTTTTGTCCAGCCTCACCATGAAAAAAATCACCTCAATTACTATGCATTTAGTTAATCTGGACAGAGTGTTGAGAATATTTAGCTCTTGTTTGTTTATGTTCAGTGTGTGTGCAATTGTCATTCCGTGGAATTATCCACTGATGATGCTGGCATGGAAGACTGCAGCCTGCCTAGCAGCTGGAAACACTGTGGTGCTCAAACCTGCACAGGTAAAGAACTGAAGTTTATATTAAAACAAAAATGCACATGGGCATGGCATATTTAACCCGAACAATATACACACACACAGAACTTAAGGACTCTGTTTCTGCATTCTATTCTAGGTCACACCTTTGACTGCTGTCAAGTTTGCTGAATTAACTGCATTGGCAAAGTTTCCGAAAGGCGTGGTGAACATACTACCAGGATCAGGTGCATATAAAACAAAACATACACAATAGAGTTTAGTATAGCCCAAACCTGTCAATAAAAATGAACTGATATACTCTTAACTGTTTTCTGTACACAATTCAATATCAATATTGTTTGCACACTTAATTTTTTAGTACATCTGATTCATTCTTAAAGCTATCTGCTTGTAGATTCATTGGATATTTGTTACATATGTAAATTTCAGGGTCTCTGGTTGGTCAGCGGTTATCTGACCACCCTGATGTTCGAAAACTTGGCTTCACCGGCTCCACTGAGATTGGCAAACAGATCATGAAAAGGTAAATGAGCATCTGTTTTAAATCTAAACAATGCTGGGGTTTGAGTATCTCTTTAAATTAAAGTTTTCAGATTTCAGCTTTTGTAGTAAATTACAAATGAAATTGAATTAACAGTTGGAAATCATCAAAAAGCTTGTGTATCTTGTAGCTGTGCAGTCAGCAATGTGAAGAAGGTTTCTCTTGAGCTAGGAGGGAAGTCTCCTCTCATCATTTTTAATGACTGTGATCTGGACAAGGCTGTCAGAATGGTTTGTTTACCTCAGTACCGTCACACAATTCTATTTGCAATGTAAATGTTTGGTTATAATCTCAGACATATTTTATACCCTCCACACACACTTCTTGTCTACAGGGTATGAGCTCTGTGTTCTTCAATAAGGGAGAGAACTGCATTGCAGCAGGGAGACTTTTCATTGAGGAATCTATCCATGACACTTTTGTGGAGAGAGTGGTAAAGAACAATACATATGGTTTAATAGCTTCATCTCTATTTTTTACATATACTGTATTCCTTTTGATTACCTGTGGCTGAATCCCAGCTATTTTGATACTTGGCCATGACGCACTCTTGTGAGTTATGGTCGTATATCAGCTCAAGCTTTTGGAAGCAATTTGAAGCTACTAAAAATTTAGTCATACTAACCTCTTAAAATAATTTAACTAAGACCGTTTGATTTTAACTCGTGTAAAAGGCATACTGTGATAGCCTAGATAAGTTAATAATTCATGATTTTATAATTAATTTGTACCTCCAGTATCTTAATTCAAAGCTCATAGCATATATAACTGCATCTATGTAGGTGAGTGAAATAAAGAAGATGAAGATTGGTGATCCACTGGAACGTTCCACAGACCACGGCCCCCAGAACCACAAAGCTCATCTGGACAAACTGGTGGAATACTGTGAAAAGGGGGTCAAAGAAGGAGCAAAATTAGTATGTGGAGGGAAACAAGTGAACCGTCCAGGTTAGAGGAGTGTGTGAGCATATGCATAAGTCTTAGTGAGGGACAAAGTACAATGTTGTTTACATCTTGTATCTCTATAGGTTTCTTCTTTGAACCGACTCTTTTCATTGACGTGCAGGATCACATGTATATTGCTGTTGAGGAGTCCTTTGGGCCAGTCATGATCATCTCCAAATTCAGTAATGGGTTGGTAGAAATAAGCTACTTTTACCTCCAAACTGCTGATTGTTTCACACCAGTCAATCTATATAAACTCAGTTTTAAATGATTTATAATAGATTTAACTGTATACGTTGTACAAATTTGTCAGAGTTGTAACAACATGACCAAAAGCAACACTGTAAACTGCCTTTTCCTCAATCAGAGATGTTGACCAAGTGCTGCAGAGGGCTAATGCTACAGAATATGGTTTAGCATCGGGTGTGTTTACACGTGACATCAGTAAGGCTCTGTATGTGAGTGAAAAACTTCAGGCTGGCACTGTGTTCATCAATACTTACAACAAGACCGATGTGGCTGCTCCTTTTGGTGGCTTCAAACAGTCTGGCTTTGGCAAAGATTTGGGTAAGACAAAAATATTATTGTGTGAATGATATAATTATTTTGATGCATGATAAATGAATTTAAATAAACACATATCCAACAGGTTTTTTGAGTAGTCATTGTACTATATTTCAGTAATCATTTGTCTTATAATAAATACTTTTTGTATATTGTTTTAACTGGGTGTATTTTTCCCCAACAGGACAAGAAGCTCTGAATGAGTATCTAAAGACTAAATGTGTCACTGTTGAATACTAATAAAATACTGGACATATAGTGCACAGCATAAAATGATTGCATTTTAATGCTCTAAAGAGGCAGCTAAGGACCATTTCAGTTTAGCCTTCAAGTAAATTGTCATGACTCTGGAATTATTTGTTTTGTGTGTAATAATGGATGGATTACATTTCAGTTGAGGCAATTAAGAAAAATAAATCACAAGATCCTCTTTAGTTCTTACTTTCCTACTCTTACATGGTACCTGTAAATGTCTTACTGTATATAAGCTCAGAGAATTCAAGGATCATACATTAGATTTTTATCAGTTATTATAATGAATGTTGTTTCACTATATCATTTATTTTGAAATAATTGTTTGAGATAAAAGTTGAGATACTGTGAAATAATGCCTGACTAGCCATCAAACAATTTTGGGTAAAAATATTTTTACACATTGTTATTTACTGCAATGATAATGCTTGATTGTTTTTAAAAAATTATATTAAACTAAAGAGATAACAGAAGTATATTTTATGGTCTAGAAACAAGGCCTCCAACATTGTTTTATGTCTTCTTTAGAATCAGATTAACATATTTCAAGCATGTGCCACAAAAGAATAAAATCAGTCCAGTATTGTCTTCTAATATTGTTTGGTGTGTTTTATTCATGGGCATTTGTGATTTGTGAAAAAATACACCTGATTACATGAAATAATGATCTGTACTGTACATTACAACAACTGTAATCCATATCCAACATCACAGCAACACAGTAACAGTATTTTAACTGTATAATTATTTAGAGAATTATTAATATTCCTAACAATAGGTTATTATTATTTATACTATTAATTAAGAGGTTATTTGAGAACTGACAATTTACCTACCATTTTTACATTAAAATGTTGCCGTAATTTAGAGTGTAGGTAGAGTGTATTATTTTCTCCAAATTTTTTTTTTTTTACAAACAAAAGATGTTTATTCAACATACTGCGGCATTCCACTCAAACAGAATATCTTCTGTCAGGATCCAACCATCCATCTTCTGTAGGGTCAATGGGATGCTGGCGCCTATCCCAGCATCTAGGGCCACAGACAGGGAACACCCTGGGCAGATGGCCAGCCACAGGGCTCACACACAGACACAACACATTCACACCTCCAAACAATTTAGTGTCTAATTCACTTGTGCTGCATGTCTTTGAATGAAGGGGGAAATAGAGCACATAGAGAAAACCTACACAGACATAGGGAAAACATGCAAACTCCACACAGAAAGGCCCCCGGGCTCAGCAACAACTTGAGGGGACCTTCTTGTTAGGCACCGTTCTGTCAGGATCCTGCTGCATTCTAAATTCCTAGAGGAGGGCCTATGGGTTGGGTTCCTTCAGGAAGTTCCCATGACTCCCTGTTTACTTATAATGCCCCTGCTATTTCTAGCCATGCAAGTACAGCTCCTATCTGTACGACTGAAAAAAGGAAATAAATATGTATTCATATGAAATGTACATATCAATAACATGAAATCAGAAAGATGAAAACATTGCTATCATAGGCTAAATTGTGCTTTTTAAGGTAAAAATGTGCACTGATAGCCTAAGCCTACTGATATGACAATAATTGTACATTTGTAGGCTATTAAGCTGCATACAACAAAAACAGTGCGAAACAACCTACTACAAATTGAGAAAATTTGGCGTAAGCGTAAGCGTCATCATTGGTCCACTAGTTCTAGATTGACAGCTCCTCCTCTAGCCAATCAGTCGAAGAGGGACGGTGACGTCACTCCAATGTGCCTCATTTGCTGCCGATGCTCAGTGTTCTGTTTACCTGTACAGGTGAAAATGGACAACTAATCATCTGGACCAAGTCAAATCCGTAAGGTTTCTTGGGCTTTGGTTTGATGAAAAACTGACATGGAAAGTTCATCTGGATAAATTAACTGACAAGTGGTAAAAAGTTATTAAGATTCCTTCGTTGTTAGCATGACAGGATGGGGAAGCAGTGAGCATCTTTACAAAATAGATACTGGGCACTCATGAGGTCTGTCTTTGACTATGGATGTATAGCTTATATGTCGGCAGCAGAAACAAACCTCAAACAATTAGATGTATTGCAAGCTCAACCCTCTAAGAATCTGTAGAGGATCATTTAATTAATCTCCGGTATCATCAATGCAGGTGGAAATGGGAGAAATGCCATTAGGCACAGACGATATGAAGTTAATGTTGGCATCTTGGTAATATCCGGGACAAAGTGTTTCGCATTCCTGTCAAAGTGTAGTGCAGAGTGCTGGACAAATGAGAACAATAACTCTTGATATTTTGGGTGGATAAAGGTGAATGCAAAAGCTGGGAGGAGATAAGGTTTACCCCGTCAATTACAGTACAAGCAATCCAGTCTCAATATCCTCCAGTCCTCCCTGGTGTTATTCCCCTGCCCAACCTGTTTACATCTCAATTATACAAGCTGGGAAATACATGACAATCTAAAACAAATTCAGTGGGTATAATAGTGCATAATTTATTTTGGAGGCATTTCCGGTTCATGTTTTTATTTTACGGAGTGGTCGAAAGATCCGGATACAATATGCAGTTGCCGCTGTATATTTCACAATAATGATTCTAAATTAATAACACAGACAGTTACTTGCATTGTTGTTACTACTACTTATTTCTTTAGTACTTTCACTGATACTCCGCACTGGAAAGCATAAGATCTGGCAGGTCATCTTTTAGGATGGACATAATTAATGAAATATTCCATAAGATGTATAATTTAAAGGTTAAGGGCATATCAATGCAATTCATTTGGGTTCCTGCTCATGTTGGTGTGGAAGGGAATGAGAAAGTGGATATTATAGCTAAACAAACTCTAAAATTAAAACAGGTTGATCAACAAGTTCCATTAAGTAAAGCAGAAGCTAAAGCGTACATCAGGAAATATGCACAATCAGTATGGCAGGTACATTGGGATGGTATTGAAACAGGTAGACATTTATATAATATAAAAAAAACAAGTTGGTGCTGGGAGGAGGGAGAGCAGAAACCGTAAGGAAGGGAATATTATAACTCGTCTGAGAATAGGTCACACAGGACTTAATAGTACATTGTTTATAATTGGCAAGCACCCAACTGGGGAATGTATTTATTGTAGTCAGCAAGAAACAGTTGAACATGTACTGCTTCATTGCAGGAAATACAATAAAGAAAGATGCCATTTTATTCAGTCATTAAAGAGGGTTTATCACAAAGACTCTCTATAATAACTGGTATTCTAGGGAAAAGGCTATAGATGATACATCATAAGGGTTATTAAAGACACAAAGAGTTAAGTAAAATGATTTTTTAAAAAAAAAAGTTTTTATTTTTTTTTTTTTATCATTTTTTATTATTATTTATTAAAATCTGTTTCCTATTTATTTAAAAATTCTTTATTTTAATTATTAATAATATGCTTATGGTTTTTTTATTTATTTTATTTCGTTTCTTTCCCGTTCTTTCCCCCGTCTCGCATTAGTCAATCCCCTAAGCAGGTAATTCGTCCACACTCCCGTTCCATCGGTGCGGTAATGCAACTCACTCAAGTTGGTGTTTTGCCAACCACTCCAATTAAACCCAATAAGAAGACGAGAAAGGGAAAAATGGACACTGTAGCCTGGGAAACATCTTTCATACAGGACAAACCGTTATATGTGGCGTTCTGGCGATCCGTAAACCTTACATTATCCTCCTATTGACCTGTCGCCGATATATCACCTGTATTTATTTGCCTCCGATCAATCCCCGCGCGATAAGGATCAGCCCTTAAATGCCCCAGTGTCCCTGTCGATTGTTCTACCCTTTCATATTTTACTACTCCCATGGGTAGTAACATTCGACAACGAAAAATGCTACCTGTACAATTATGGTTTATTAACATCTACCACCTACCACAACCCTAAACCTACCCTTACAGTAATGCAGATACATTAAATATTGTTGTTCAGCATGAAAAAAAGGACGCAATATTGATGTGCGCATACGCAGTAAACCCTGGTAGGAAAATCTAACGGGTAGGATAAAATAGGGATGGGCATCGTAAACCACGTTTTTCAGAACCGATACCGGATCTGAATACCAACAATTCTGATTATCTGCCATATCGATGCGATACCAGCCGCAATTTTTTACAATGGGATGTAGAATTTCTATACCCAATGTTAAGTCCGAATCATTCACCTCTTCTTGTATGTTACACCACAATTCTACTAAATATAGACCTCTTCACATTATAAAGAAAAAATAACAAAAAATTATAATCAAAATCTATGACATAAATACTATTATAAACTAGGTTAATGGATAATTCAGTAGCAAAATTTACTCTAGAAAAATCATGAGTGCACAATTTTTTATAAAATCCTAAACTTTTAGTGAAAAAATATACATTATTTAGTGGGTAACAAAAAAAAATTAATAAGTGTTGGACTAAATCTGGTAGGCCTACACATTGCTCATTGTATTGTTGTAAAATACATTCATGAAAAAAAGTATATTTTTGTATTATAAATGTATACTATAGTAGTCCAAACCATTTTGAAGTGAACAAAAAAACCTTTTCATCAAAGTTGGCCAAAACCAAAACAATAGTTTTCTTTCTTCGTCTTAGACAACTTTGATTAAAACAATTTTGAGTGCCTCCATGTGCAATTTGCCGTACTGTATACATTTCAAAAGGCATTTTCTTTAAATTAATGCGAGTATGAGGCGGGCAACATGATGATAGATAAACGCACAGAAAGCATTAATATCCTTTATTGCGCAAAAGTATTATATACTGAAAGGCTACAAATACAGAGCCGCGGCTCAAGCGCTTCTGGGCATCCCTTGCGTAAAATGACGCCCTTGAAGCAACACGGAGTCACACACCGCGCGCAGCTAATATAGAATATTACAAAGCACAAGTGAAGATATTGTGCGAATCTTAATAGGTGCTGTAGGTTATTGAGCCTTTCTTTCACCAGTTTTAAATTTCAGTTACTGTGCTCTTGACGAAACAATTCATAGTGCTCATCTTACGGTGCCTGGCCGAGAATTGCAGAACAAATCACAATTCTGAAAACAAAATTACAAATTACAAACGCAAATGCAAGTCAAAAAAAAAAAACAATTCAGAAAACACAACAACAATACAGAAAACATTATAACAAGACAGAAAACACAAAGACAAATCCGAAAACAAAATAACAAATCAGAAAACACAACGACAAATCAGAAAACAAATTAACAAGTCAGAAAACAAAACCGGAAAAGGTAGGTATAGTTTGAGACAGCGCCATTTGGTTTGGGATTACTCACCGCTGACTGGACGAGACATCTGTCAATCAAGTTATACAGGGAAGATCCAGCCGAAGAACAGCATAGTCGTGGTAGAAAGTTCGGAGATGATAATAAAGTAGCTCAGTTTAAATGTATTGAATGAATTACCCTTACTCTGGAATAAAAATCGGAGTGATTGTATAGACATCACTCAAGTGGTCAGTAGATCAGTGATTGCTCTTGCTTGGCCTTTTGGTACGCGATCGACCCGGGTTCGATCCCCACCTTTTTGCCGAGTTTTTTCCCCTCTCCCTCTTCAATCTCGTATCACATCATAAAGGATTTATTTCAATAAAAATTTATGGAAATATTAAAAAAGTGAAAATAAGTATGGGGTAGGTAGGGTAGGTGTAGGAGGATTTAAAGTACCCAATAAGCGCATCGTTTAATATTTAAAATTAAATATAATTTACAACTCAATACGGATTATTGCATACTGTTGTTAATAATAAATGTACTACAATACTGAGGTGCAGATAATTTCCACTATTTGCAACAAGTAGTATACTATCCTTGAGAGGAGAAACCCTGCGATTTGTAAACATAGTGTAAAACTAGGTATTTTTTCACTTAGTGTAAATAGCAATTTGCTAAAAATACTGCTTTTTCCTTAGTGGTACATAGAATCCTTGCTAATTCATATTTTGAAACGGGAGGGGGAAAAAACTCGCAAAACGGCTGGCTCGACCCGGGTCGATCGCGCAAAAAGCCATCCATTACGTATCCCAGCTGCCACTACTCCGAGCGTGATATTCTAATCTCACAGCCTCTTTTATAACTAAAGCTAAATAATATACACCTCCGTATTTTTTATTTCCATAGTAAAGACAATGCCTACAAGACAACCTTTAAACGGACTAACTACTGTACTTTATACCATCTCCGAAATTTCGATCTACCACGACAATGGCTGTTCTTCGGCTCGGTTCTTCCTTATTACTTGAATGACAGATTCCGTCCATCCCGGTGATTCATCTCCCCAAAACCCATAGCGCTGTCTCACTATGCCTAACCTTTCCCGTTGTCTGAATGGTCTTTGTGTTTTCTGAATTTGCTAATTTGTTTTCCGATTTGTCGTTGTGTTTTCTGACTTGATATTTTGTTTTCGAATTTGTCATTGTTTTTTCTGACTTGTTATAATGTTTTCTGATTGTTGTTGTGCTTTCTGAACTGTTATTTTGTTTTTTAGACTTGCATTTGCGTTTGTAATTTGTTCTTTTGTTTTCAGAATTGTGATTTGCTTTGCACTTTACTCTCGACTCCAGTCTTGACAACCAGATATCCGGTAGAAATGTACACGATTTAGAAACAGCACGAAACTCCAACAAGATAAATTCATTTTATGCAAAACCATTTATCTTTATCTATTGACAAAACTTGATGGTGGTTTCAAATTGAGTTGTGTGAGTAAAGCGGAATAATTAAACTATATTCTTGTCTTATGCCGGTGTTAACTTGTGAGATTTGTTATGGTGTGATTTTGGGGGGGTGAGGCTCTATGGTATTGAAGCTGAATAGATGTATTGTTTGGGTTTGTTTGTTTTGGATTTTATGTGCAAATTTATTTTAGTCGATTCCCACTAAATCTCATCTTAAACATTTCATTTCAATTCTTACATTTGAGCTATAATTCAATTTACACTGAAAAATACAACTGCATTGAATAATTATTATGAGATTATTTTAAATATTTTTTAAATATACAAACAAGAAATGATGGTGGAAATACTTTTCAACGAAATTAAAACACCAGTAGGTGCCAGAAGTGAGCGTTTAATGAGTGATTCATTGAGTAGTTCATTCAAACAATAATTTCGTTTCACGGGCGATTTCATTCAGAGTTTATCATGTCTAAAGTAAACTTATGACCTCTCAAATAAACCGATTCGTATTTCAGAACAACTGACTCAACAATCAATGAATCGGCTGTTTGCGTTGTGTTATGTTGGCCCCTAACTAAACGACTAGTATTGAAATATAAAAACTTCCATTTTGACTTTTTACCCTCAAGGATGCCCTAGTTTCTTTTCTTAGTGTGCGCGTTTGATTTCTGATTGTTCTCTCTTGAAGGCTGCTGAACCTCGCCTCAGCAGCGCACCTTATAACTGTCAAAATAGATGCATTATATCAGTTAGATATCCATATTCGCCACTGTAACTCTAAATGGTAATAATAAACCAGATATGTATTGCGTTTGATGTTGACATAGAATTGTTTTGGGTTTCTGATGTTTTAATCATGTTACTTTATCTGCGTTAATGAAGGAGTTAATGTCCAGAAAAAGAAAGAACGAAACAACCCTTGAGTCTATACACGAAGTTGCCAGTGCTCAGAGACCCAACGCTCGGCCCAATTAAAATCCTGGTCTTATGTCGCATGATGCTACAGTGTGCATGAATCATAACACCCTTTCGGTCTTTCGGTCTTGTGTATGACCGTACATCTGCATTGATTGTAAATCGACGCAGCTCCCGCGCTAACTCCTCCATTGTAAATGAATGACTTTCGGTCTGTCATTTGTCGGAGATAGTGGAAAGCCTGCTTGAAAACGTCAGAAATCGTTTTCATTTTAAAACAAAAGCGCACCAGTGTAAATGTAGCCTTACAGCTACGGGGGCTGGGACGCATTCACACTAAATCCTCACGTGTGAGCCACATCTCTGAGTGTGGCGCGTGACGCGGACCGACTGTGCAGACCTATCGGTGTATTAGGCTATAATAAGATACCACGAGCAGACTGCTCCGTACGTTTTCGCATCGCTCTCGCGGATGTCAAACACTGATCGATCTGCGCCTTACTGACGCTGATGAGATTAACCCCTTAGGTATCAAAATTTGGTACCAAACGACGAGACGTTTTTCGATACTCGATAGTATCGAGGCAATTCGGTCGGTGCCTAAAAAGTATCGAACTCGATACCCAGCCCTAGTGAAGAGAGAACTGAAGATAAACACGAGCAGAGCAGCATGTGTGCAGCAAGCCGGATAACGAACGTACACGCCCACTGCTGGAGGGGTTCTCGTTCTCGAGTCAAGAACCGGTTGCATCGGTTTTCGGATCACCGGTACACTGAACCGAGAACCGTTTCTTTCGGACATGTCCGATTTGGGAACCGATGAGCTGATGATACTGCGCATGCGTGATTAGCGTGAAGCTACAGAACAGATTGCCTACTATAGGCTTGTTTGAGATGAGCAAAACCTGCTCAGAACCGATCACCGCAAGATGCATGCCGGTTAGAAAAGTGTCCGAGTTAAGTCCGACTTGCTCTGATGTCATGCTGATGTGTGACAAAAAACTCTCGCGACAGCAAGGCGGCTGTGTCGGATTAGCTGATAAAATGCATGATGTGAAACAACTGACTGATGACACAGCTTAATGCTCATTGGTTCAGACAACTGTGATGCTGCATTCTCTTCTAAAATAAATATTTCTTTATCTGATTTCATGTGATTATGTATTTAAATTATGCACGAATGTTCCCAAACACTATCTTTGTGTGAGATATGTGATTGTTGTCATATAAAAATCTAAAATACATGTTTGTAAAGTAAAAATGTATGATAAATACACCTTTCGTATGGAATTAAATAGCAAGCACTTTGAGTGTCTTGTTCATTATATTTATTTTCATATAAAAGCAACAGAACTGAAATTATATCATGTTTATTAGCAACACAGCCTGTGAGTGAGAATAATGCGATATCCGCCTTTGATCTCGTAGGTATCTGCTCCACTTCGAGAGGTCAGAACTGTCCGTTTTGACTGCGCTTATTTCACTCCTCCCTTCACTGCAGCCGCCTACTCTTGCCTATATTTCAGGCGAGGCGAGGCGCATCTCAAACAATCCTAATGCCTGAACTGACACAGCACGTCTGCACCTGAACTGGTTCTTTTTGGAACAACTGATTCTGTTGTATATTAGGGTTAGATCTCTGCCACAATTTCTGCATAGTGAAAGATCAATTTTTAGTGATCCCGACAAAGTGCATTTTGAACACGGCGTGTCTGAGTTTTGTGTCGAAAATGATGTGAATGAAAGCAAGTAATTTCGAGCTGCACTAAACTAAATCATATTTGGCATTTACAGGTGCAGTAGGGAAAATAAACTTGGAAAATGCTAACTTTAGCCTGATGGCACTGAAAGCGAATGTCCCACCCTCTCTGCAATCGCCGTCTAAAGTCACGCCCCCTGATCGCATATATGCTCACAGACCAGAATACCAGAAACAACATTACTACAATAGGCTACATCAACGGTTCCCAATTCCAGCCCATGTTCCAAAGTGAAGTAAACTTCAACGGATTTCCCCTGCTCATGGAGTAGTCAATGACACTGTGTGGGACATATCGAGTTGGAACACAGTCTATGCACTATCTCCTCTAACGAGCTGGTTATCTGATCGGGGTGTGTTACTCAAGCTGTGTCTCATTTAGAAGGCTGCGTCCTTCGGAGGTCGCATTCGAAGGCTGCGTACGTCATTGAGGCTGTCTCATTTCATAAAAGCAAGTAGGACACTCCGAATGCTACCTTCGAATGCGACCTTCTTTCACATGAATTCGGAGGATGCATGAGGTGTATCCTTCGTTGCTACAGATAACCCACAATTCTTTGCGTCACCGTGAACAACCGTTGTTAATTTGAAAAATGCCGGCGCCGGCAGATGTAACATACACACAAGCGCAGATGTGGTGTTTACAACCTACCTTAATTCGCCTCGGTAAAAACGGATAAACTTTGTTTTTAATATCCTCCTCCTTTTTTTTCTCTAATAGATGTCTGCTGTATGTATGCTGCAGCTCCTCAAAAATTGAACAAAATAAAACAAGTAAAACCTTTTTTTTTTTAAATTACTTTCCAAGTTTAGAAATAATTTTCCTTCATTTAAGCAGTGTGCAACAATGCTCTAAATGTGTTGGCATAGCAACGCGATACTTCCAGTTTCCTTTTCCGCCTGTCCTACGAAGGCCGTCTCGTTTAATTCTAGGTTGAGGACACTTCGTATATGCATCCTACAGAGGATGCGACCTCCAGAGGATTCGACCTCCGGAGGGTGCAGCCTTCGAAATGAGACACAGCTAAGGCGAGACTGTATTGGGAACTGCTGGCTGTGTTGCACCTGTGAGAAAACTCTTAAAAGTACTACATACCCAGAAGGAAGATCGCGTAATGTTGTGAGTTTGTCTGCCATTCCTCGCTCTGGGTCTGAACAGCCTATAGTGAACCGCGACGCTACCTTTCTTCGCGAACCGGGTGTCACAGAGTGACTAATACTATTACGTTAACAGGCAAGTAGGTAGGAAAGCCAATTTTAAATGCTCGGACCAAGCATTTTGATTGGACGAACATTTCTTTGTCCTACGCCTTCCACAGAATATATAGATACAGATAAATACATTTAGACCACTTACTTAATGATTGCTATCCGGGATGTGAAGAGACTTTCAACCAGAAAAACAAAAAATGTTTTTGAACCAAATCACCAACCCTGCCTTTAATTTCACCGATTAAATCATCTTTTTGTGGTTATTTTTATCTGTAAAAGAAAATCTGCTTAATTATGCACACCTGAATATAAGAAATTTTTTACTTCCAGCCTTCATGAATAATTATATTCTATATAATTCTATTATATATACAAGATTAATAGTAGTTATTAAGATTGATGTATTTTGGAATTGGTAAAATGAGCTTGGAAAAAAATATGATCAGAATATCAACTTGCATAATAATTATACATGCACTGTATTTTTCCTCTTCTGCTGTTGAGGTAATGCAAGGAATGTTGTGATTGTTTGTCAAGGCAGCCAATCAGAATTTAACAGCCTCAGTCTCTGATTGGCTGGAATTATGGCACAATGTAACGCTGGGTTGTGTTGAGCAAGGGAGCCGTTGGCATTAAGAGAGCACTGAGGGCGGGCATCAGTTGAGCAAGCTAGTGAAACATTGCACATGCAAAAGAGAAGGTCTGCACAGATCCAAAAACTTATTTTAAATGCAAAATTGATTTTCGTGTGCTCGAAATACTTTCTTCCTCTTTTTCTTCTTTCTTCTTCTTTTGGTCGATACAAATATTCTCCCACAACCACAACCAGATTCGCCAAAAGCCGTAACGTGCAAAATGCACTTTTGCGCCTCAAAATATGATCTTTTGCGCACAGAATTGTGGCAGAGATGTAATCCCATAATCTGTGCTAATGTTATGAGCGCAGGTAAACCGAAGAGTTGAATGAAGGGCAATCTGGCGAAACGTAAGTTTATTTAATAACAAATAAATCGCAATGGATTATGTATAGTAAGTGGATTATGGTTTCTGCGCTGATTACAACTAACTAATTTATTTACTTTGTATCTTCAAGACTTAAATCCTTGTATGCACATCACTGCCTGTTACTGTATTTGGGTGCTTAGTAGCAGAACTTAATTGTAAACTTTTCAGATCATGATTATGATGTTTTAACTGACTGAAGTTATGATTACTGACTTTATATATTTGCAGGGGTTAAAGCAAAAAAAAAAATCTTTTGACTGAAATTTTTTCCTCAGCCAACCCCATTCCACAGCCTACCTGGCCAGCACACACATACCCAGCTAGCGCAGTTGTTCTGTAATTAGGAGTCCTTGTCTTCCTAATTAAAAACATTTAGGAGCACCTTCTGATCAATAATAAAAAAACTCACCTTTCAAAACCATAAAAATGGACCAAAGTGCTGAACACAAGCAGTATATAATAAAGATAAAAAAAACATAAAACATTAAAACAGGAACAAAACACAAAATAAAAAACAAGTCAAATGCCGAAAGACTGATAAAACAAGCAAGTTTGTTTTAAAAATGTCCATGCTTGATGAGGATTTTACAGATAATGGCAGAGCATTTCAAAGTGCTGGAGCCACAACAGAAAAAGCGTGATCTCCACTCCGCCTCAGACGAGACCGTGGGACAGTCAAAATCAAGCTCTGAGAGGAGCGCAATAGTCTATGCGATTGTTAAGGGACCAACATATCCCTTATGTACTCAGGAGCCAGAATAGAAAAATAAATAGAAAAATTTATGTTTATAAGCTTTTTAAAATTTCTATTTAAAGCAATATGTAGAATAATACAAATAAGTTATCAATCATATGAAATTAGTATTAATATAAAATGTATTTGTACTACAGAGGTGGTACAGAAGAACACAAAATGGCTTGTAGGTACATTTTCAGACATTCAACGAGGCTCAGAGGTCGCATGAGTGCAATTAAATCCCCTCAGTCTTGTGGCTATTAATGTTTTAAAAATATAATAAAATTTTGAATACATAAATATAAATGGTTAAATAACTGAAATTGGACGCTAAAATTTATAAATAAGCCGCAGCAGGTGCGGCAGTCACTAATTTTATTCACTGAATCATTCGTTTCATGATCGTTCGAACGCTGATCAACAGGTCTTTATGAATGGGTATCAGAATCACTGACCTCACAAGATTCGTTCAAGACGCAAACTTTCATTGTGAAATAAACACCGGCTGTGGTTTTGCTTTTAGGAGAATAAGCAGTGGCTAGCTGTTCTATATTTGGAACTATTTTCGTTAAGAAATAAGCAAAATAGTCAGTACTGTTTAATTAACTGTTGTAATTAAAACTATTGCATTTTGCAAACCCCCTGATAACTATTAAAAAGTTGGCACTTATCCTTACGCGATCGTGGGCGCACAGCAGACAAATCAGAACCGCAAAGCGAGTCCCAGTACTCAAAAGCACGTGGCAAATGATACGTTCGCGTCATCTGTCCCTCGTGGTAATATGCGCGTACCTTGCGGATATGAGTATAATTGTAATTAATAGCCCGCAATCCCGCGCCGAAATTTTTCAATTCTGCTCTGGTTCTCTGCTATAACCAACTGTTAATGATTGCGATCGTCATCGCTATGTTGTCACTGAGAAGGCTGCAGTCCCTATCATTGATGATTTTGGTGTCCACAGGTCACGAACAAAAACAAACTGTGCTACTTTTTTTTTTCCCCCCCTTTTTTTTTTTTTTTTTCCAATGAAGAAATCCGTCTTAGACCCTTCTCCAATTAACGAATCCGTCGTACGACGGATAACTTTAATCCACCGTTTTTTTTTGAATGTTTTATTTCTCCCGCCCAGACAATCGACTTGCTTATCATTACGTCATCACCGCGAATGACGTCATTATTTTCTGCATAAAGAACGATTACCGTTTTTTAAACCGTTCATTATTGAAACGAACTGGTCCCGAAAGTGGCTGTCCCGCAACTTTTCAATATATTTTTTAACACGTTGCAGCAACTGAAAAGGATTTTTACTCTGTATATGAATTTTAGATCACGTCCTCATGAACTTTTTCATATAAACTGAATAAAATACAAAACTAACTAGTATAGTGAATAATGAATTACATAACTAAAGGACATATGAACGCACTTATTTCTGTACATTTTGTGACATAAGGTGCATTAAAGTGAATAACTCTTTTGATTAAGTATGAAGATTTTAATTAAAAACGTGTCTCCACTTACTAGTCAATAAAATTCTAAGTGCGTTTACTAATCTACTTAAATAACAGCAGATGGAGCGGTTTTTAGTATGGTAAGATTAACCTTATTTTAGGTGAATAAGTACCCACCTGTTTTCAGCTATCCTTTTTGTTATTATGGGACACCACAATTTTACACAAAATGTTATTTTATCCGTGCTTCTAGAAAATCCTCAATATATGTTTTTCATCTAACAGCTGCTTGCCCCATGAAACCATACTATAGTAAAGTTACTATAGAAACGTAGTAAATTTCTCTGTAAAAAAAAAAATACTATAGTGTTTTTGAACCATACTATAGTAAAGGTACTATAGTAAATTGTGGGAAAAAATACTATAGTAATTTATAATAAATTTGCCATAGAAAACATAGTAACATTTCTGTAGTAAATACTATGTTTTTGAACCATAGTATAGTAAAAGTACTATAGTAAATTGTGAAAAAAACAACATATATAATTCAATTCAATTTCAATTCAAGTTTATTTGTACAGCGCTTTTCGCGATGCAAACCATTGCAAAGCAGCTGTACAGCAAATTAAGTTTCTACAATATTTAATGGTAGCTTATCAGTGGTGACTGTCAGTTTATGTTCATATGGCAGAAATGTACGGGAAAATCTATTAAAGACGTAATCAATTAAAAGACGTAATAAAACAGACGATGAACACTATTAACAGCAATTATTAGATGATGCAATCAAACTTATAGCAAAATTTGGTAGTTCTGTATGTTGTTTCAGGGTTGGCATCATCTGAGGTCCCTTGAGGGTTTGGCATCATCTCTTCTCAAGTGTTCTGGATCCAGACTGAAGCTTAAAAAAGAGAAACATATAGAGACATAATTAAGCGTAGCTGCTGGTCCAACCCAGCCAAAATTGATTTTTGTTTTAAAACCCCAAACACGAAAACCACTAAAAACACAAACCCAAGCTAAAGAACAATAATGTGCATTTGATTCAGATATAACTGCAGTACAAGATTATTATATGCATTATTTGAATGCTTGGCCAAGAGATGTGTCTTTAATCTAGATTTAAAAACAGAGCGAGTGTGTTTGAGCCCTGGACATTATCAGGAAGACTATTCCAGAGTTTGGGAGCCAAATGCTCCAAGTCTCTACCCTCCTTTATGGCTGTTTCTATCCTAGATATACTAGGTACTACTAAAAGTCCAGAGTTTTGTGACCTTAGGGCGCGTGATGGATTGTAGCGTGGTACAAGACTAGTTAGGTACGCAGGAGCTAACCCATTAATGGCCTTATAGGTAATTAATAATATTTTGTAACTGATACGGAACTTATAGGTAGCCAGTGCAGAGACTGTAAAATTTGGGTAAGGACTCTGCGCCTGCATTTTGGCTACCTGTGAGCTTGTTTTATTGAAGATGCAGGACAACCAGCTAGCAGTGCATTACAATAGTACAGTCTAGAGGTCATGAATGCATGAAATAGTTTTTCTGCATCAGAAACAGGTATCATTTTTCGTAACTTGGCAATGTTTCTAGATGGAAGAATGCTGTTTTTGTAACAATGGAAATATGATTTACAAAAGACAAGTTGCTATCTAACATAACACCCAGATTTTTGACTGTAGAGAAGTAACAGAGGACAGTACATCCGTCTAGTTGCAAATTGTAATACACGAGATTCGTTGTACTGTCTTTTGGTTCAATAAGTATTATCTCTGTCTTATCCGAATTTAATAGAAAATTATTGGTCATCCAATCTTTATATTTTTAACATTTAATTAAATTAACACACTCCATTAGCTTAGATAATTTCGAATTTTTATCTGGTCTTGTTGAGATATATAGTTGAGTGTCATCTGCATAACAGTGGAAACTAATCCCGTAGTTTCTAATAATATTACCAAGGGGCAAAACAGTATATTGAAAATAGCAGATGACCTAGGACAGATCCTTGTGGCACTCCAAACTTTACTGGTGATAATTGAGATGACACCCTCCTACTTTCCCCATTTAAATTACAAAGTTAGCGATCGACAGATGTAAGAGATCTAAAACCATCTTAAAGAAGCCTGCCCTTGAATACCTTATAGTTTTGGTAATTCGATCTATTGAGTAATGTCATGAGCTAGTGGCGAATGCAGCATCACTAAGATCAAGTAAAACTAAGCAATGAATGCAGCCACTCTTGGTCTGACGCAGAAAGCAAGTCATTTGTAATTTTAACAGTCAGTTTCTATCTGTGCTATGGGGGGCCTGAATCTGACTACTTACTGAAATTTCTTCATAGAATAATTTTTTTGCGGAGGATCACATTGAGCAGACCTGAATGGTTTTGGGACGTGACCGAAAGACAACGACGAGTTAATAATATTGAGAAGAGGTTCTTCTGCTACAGGTAATAACTCTTTCAGTAATTTAGTGGGTACTGGATCTAACAGGCATGTTGTTGGTTTTGATGCAGTGATAAGTTTATTTAGCTCATCTTGTCTTATATTTGTAAAGCTCTGCAGTTTTTCTTTGGGTGTGATGAATGAAGCTGAAGTACTAGACGCTGTAGAATTTAAATTTGTTATTGTATTTCTGATGTTTTCTATTTTATCAGTGAAGAAATTCATAGTCATTACTATTAAGCTGTGAGGGAATGTTTAGATTGGGTGGCATCTGGTTTATTTGTTAGTCTAGCCACTGTGCTTAATAAAAACCTAGGATTGTTTTGGTTTTTTTCTATGAGTTTGTGGATATGCTCAGCCCTGGCAGCTTTAAGAGCCTGTCTATAGCTGGACATACTGTTTTTCCACGCAATTCTAAAAACTTCCAAGTTTTTCTCCATTTGCTCTCAAGACTACGAGTTTCTTTCTTGAGAGAATGGGTATACTGTTGTACCATGGCGCAGTACGTTTTTTCTCTAACCTTTTTCAATTTGATGTGTGCAACAGCTTCTAATGTATTAGAGAAGATAGTGCCCGTGTTGCTAGTTATTTCGTCTAGTTCATTTGTACTTATTGGTACACAGAGCAGTTGTGATAAATCAGGCAGGTTATTTGTGAAGCTGTCTTTGGTGGCTGGAACAATAGTTCTGCCTAGACGATAACGCGGAGCCATATAGTTAATATCAGTAATACGCAGCATGCACGATACAAGGAAATGGTCAGTAACATCATCACTTTGAGGTATGACATCTATATCAGTAAGATCAATTCCATGCCATATAATTAAATCTAGCGTATGATTAAAATGATGAGTGGGCTCGGTGACGTTTTTCTTTACTCCAAAAGAGTTTATTAGGTCAGTTAACGCAAGTCCTAATGCATCATTTGTGTTATCAACTTGAATGTTAAAATCTCAGACAATTAGTGCTTTATCAACAGTAGCCAATAGTTCTGAGAGGAAATCTGCAAATTCTTTTTAGGAAATCTGTATATGGCCCTGTGGTCTATACACAGTAGCCAGAGCAAGAGATAGGATAGATTTCTTTTGCATATCTGACAGTGTAACATTAAGCAGAAGTATTTGAATGAGTTAAACCTGTATCCTGTTTTCTGAGTAACATTGAGAATATCACTATATATTGTTGCAACACCGCCACCACGACCAGTCAGACGGGGCTCATGCTTATAACAGTATCTTGGTGGAGTAGACTCATTTAGACAAATATAATCGTTTGGTTTTAGCCAGGTTTCAGTCAAGTAGAGTACATCAAAACTATGCTCTGTGATAATTTCATTTACAATAACTTCTTTGGGTGAGAGTGATCTAATGTTTAAGAGCCCAAACTTAAAAAAAATGTTTGTTCATTTATTTTATTTTTTTCTGGTTTAATCACGATTTTCCCCCAGATTTTTTCTAGATCCAGCATTAAATTTATTTTTTGACCTCATTATTCGGGGAACAGACACAGTCTCTATAGATTGTACAATGCAAGTACTTTTATCGTTTAAGTGGGTAGAACAAAAGCCATCATGGCAGTTATTTGAGATTTGACTTACTAGTCATTTGGTGTGTAGCGTCCTGGAGATGTTGTCCGAAAGGAGTTCCGCTCTGACTCTGCTGGGGTCAGGGGTGCAGGCCTACAGCAGAAAAGCCTAGGAACGCCCCAGAAAAGATTTCCATTTTAACAAAAAACAAGCATTTTCTGTTTCTTTACAGCAGTGTTTCTCAACCAGGGGTCCGTGGACCCTTAGTGGTCCTTGACGTAAGGCCAGGGGGTCCATATTAAGTATGAATTTTTATATTTTGACATGACATGTTCCCATGAAAGAAGATTCCAATATAGCTGATGATATGGCCAAGCTGGACAAGTCAGCTAATTTGAATTATACTTGACTGCATTTGATCCTCACAAAGATACAAATGATACATAGATGAGTCAATTATGTTCTGGGGGTCCTTGAGGATGGTTCTGAATTGGACTGGGTCCGGTACGCCAAAAGGTTGAGATTCATCACTGCTTTACCCACCAGACAATAAGTCAATTCAAGTCAAGTCACCTTTATTTAATATAGCGCTTTTAACAATACAGATGTGTCAAGGCAACTGAAGCGCATTAATTAGGAAAATAGTGTGTCAATAATGCAAAATGACAATATTAAACACTCATTTTTTCAGTTAAAGGCAGTCCATCATTGAATTCAGTGATGTCAACATCCAGCTCAGTTTAGTTTAAATAGTATCTGTGCAGTCAAGTCAACAATATTGTCAGAAATTGTGTCCCCAACTAAGCAACCAGAGGCGACAGCGGCAAGGAACCAAACTCCATCGGTGAAAGAAATGGACAGAAACACACTTGGGAAAACCAGCCAGTGGTCGGGGCCAGTTCTCCTCTGACCAAACGAACCAGCAGTACGGAAAAATCAATTTAAGACATATTAAAACAGACGATGAACACTATTAACACAATTATTATATGATGCAATCAAACTTATAGCAAAATTTGGTAGTTCTGTATGTTGTTTCAGGGTTGGCATCATCTGAGGTCCTCTGAGGGGTTGGCATCATCTCTTCTGTGTTCTGGATCCAGACTGAAGCTTGTGTAAATTCTAGTTACATCCCCTGGCAAAAACAGAGAAACAAATAGACATAATTAGCGTAGCGGCTGTTCCAACCAAGCAAAATTGATTTTTTTTAACCCAAACTAAAGAATAATAATGTGCATTTGATCAGATATAACTGCAGTTAAAGATTATGAGATGCATTATTTGAAGGCTTGGCCAAAGAGATGTGTCTTTAATTTAGATTTAAACAGAGAGAGTGTGCCTGAACCCGAACGTTATCAGGAAGGCTATTCCAGAGTTTGGGAGCCAAATGCGAAAAAGCTCTACCTCCTTTAGTGGACTTTGCTATCCTAGGTACTACCAAAAGTCCAGAGTTTTGCGACCTTAGGGAGCGTGATGGATTGTGGCGTGGTAGAAGAATAGTTAGGCACGCAGGAACCCATTAAGAGCCTTATAGGTAAATAATAATATTTTGTAACTGATACAGAACTTAATAAGTAGCCAGTGCAGAGACTAGTGCAGAGACTGTAAAATTGGGGTAATTTGATCTTTTTTTTTTTTGACCTGGTAAGGACTCTAGCCGCTGCTATTTTTTTGACTACCTGTAGCTTGTTTATTAAGGATGCCGGACAACCACCTAGCAGTGCATTACAATATTCCAGTCTAGAGGTCATGAATGCATGAACTTGCTTTTCTGTATCAGAAACAGGTATCATGTTTCGTAACTTGGCAATGTTTCTAAGATGGAAGAATGCTGTTTTTGTAACATGGGAAATATGATTTTCACAAGACAAGTTGCTATCTAATATAACACCCAATTTTTTGACTGTAGAGGAAGACGTACGATTCCTTCTAGTTGCAAATTGAAATCCCATTGTAATCCACGAGATTCGTGTACTGTCTTTTGGTCCAATAAGTAACATCTCTGTCTTATCCGAATTTAATAGGAGAAATTATCGGTCATCCAATCTTTTATATTTTTAACACACTCTGTTAGCTTATATAATTTAGAAGTTTCATCTGGTCTTTTTGAGATATATAGTTGAGTATCATCGGCATAACAGTGGAAACTAATCCCGTATTTTCTAATAATATTACCAAGGGGCAACATGTATATTGAAAATAGCAGAGGTCCTAGGACAGATCCTTGTGGCACTCCATATTTTATTGGTGATAATTGAGATGACTCCCCATTTAAATGAACAATGTGGTTGCGATCGGACAGGTAGGATCTAAACCCATCTTAAAGCCTGCCCTTGAATACCTGTAAAGTTTTGTAATCAATCTATGAGTAAGTCATGATCTATAGTATCGAATGCAGCACTAAGATCAAGTAAAAGTAAAAAACTAGCATGAACAGCCTTGGTCATAATTGTGATTTGTAATTTTAATTTGTAATTTAATTTGTAATTTTAACAAGTGCAGTTTCTGTGCGATGGTGGGGCCTGAACCTGACTGACATTCTTCATAGAGATAATTATTTTGCAGGAAAGAGCACAATTGAGCAGACAACTTTTTAAACAATTTTAGACATAAAAGGAAGATTTGAAACGGGTCTGTAATTTTCCAGTTCACTAGAATCTAGTTGTGGTTTCTTAATAAGAGGCTTAATAACCGCCAGCTTGAATGTTTTTGGGACGTGACCTAGAGATAACGACGAGTTAATAAAATTGAGAAGTGTTTTTTCTGCTACAGCTAACAGCTTTTTCAGTAATTTAGTGGGTACAGGATCTAACAGGCATGTTGTTGGTTTAGATGCAGTGATAAGTTTATTTAGCTCTTCCTGTCCTATAGCTGTAAAGCACTGCAGTTTATCTTTTGGTGCGATGAATGAAGCTGAAGTACTAGACGCTGTAGAATTTAAATTTGTTATTGTATTTCTGATGTTTTTTATCAGTGAAGAAATTCATAAAGTCATTACTATTAAACTGTGAGGGAATATTTAGATCGGGTGGCGTCTGGTTATTTGTTAATCTAGCCACTGTGCTAAATAAAAACCTAGGATTGTTTTGGTTATTTTCTATGAGTTTGTGGATATGCTCGGCCCTGGAAGCTTTTAGAGCCTGTCTATAGCTGGACGTATTGTTTTTCCACGCAATTCTAAAAACTTACAAGTTTGTTTTTCTCCATTTGCACTCAAGACTACTAGTTTTTTTTTTCTTGAGAGAATGGGTATTACTGTTTTACCATGGCGCAGTATGTTTTTCTCTAAGCTTTTTCAATTTTATGGGGGCAACAGCTTCTAATGTATTAGAGAAGATAGTGCCCATGTTGCTAGTTATTTCGTCTAGTTCATGTGTACTTATTGGTACACAGAGCAGTTGAGATAAATCAGGCAGGTTATTTGTGAATCTGTCTCTGGTGGCTGGAACAATAGTTCTGCCCAAACGATAACACAGAGCCATATAGTTAATATCAGTAATACGCAGCATGCACAATAACCATTCATTTAAAGCAAAAAGTCTATTGAACCTTTCGTGTCCTCGTCGATACATTGGAAGCGGTCCTGACACGATGATCGTTGTCGTGGGCGATGTGCTGCGCACCG
>JADLZN010001365.1:0-14241 GCA_018155175.1 Sinocyclocheilus anophthalmus | reverse complement strand
GGCGTATGATTAAAACGATGAGTGGGCCCGGTGACGTTTTGCTTGACTCCAAAAGAGTTTAGGTCAGTAAACGCAAGTCCTAATGCATCATTTGTATTATCAACGTGAATATTAAAATCTCCGACAATTAGCGCTTTATCAACAGTAACCAATAGGTCTGAGAGGAAATCTGCAAATTCTTTTAGGAAATCTGTATACGGCCCTGGTGGTCTATACACAGTAGCCAGAGCAAGAGATACGATAGATTTCTTTTGCATATCTGACAGTGTAACATTAAGCATTAGTATTTCGAATTAGTTAAACCTATATCCTGTCTTCTGAGTAACATTGAGAATATCACTATATATTGTTGCAACACCGCCGCCACGACCAGTCTGACGGGGCTCATGCTTATAACAGTAGCTTGGAGTAGACTCATTTAGACCAATATAATCATTAGGTTTTAGCCAGGTTTCAGTCAAGCAGAGTACATCAAAACGATTATCTGTGATCATTTCATTTACAATAACTGCTTTGGGTGAGAGTGATCTAATGTTTAGGAGCCCAAACTTTAAAAATGTTTTTTGTTTTTGTTCATTTATTTAATTTTTTTCTGGTTTAATCACGATCAGATTTTTTCTAGATCCTGCATTAAATTTATATTTTGACCTCACTATTCGGGGAACAGAAAGTCTTTATAGATTGTACAGCACAAGTACTTCTATCATTTAAACGGGTATAACAAAAGTCATCAGGGCAGTTATTTGAGATTTGACTTACTAGTCATATGGAGCGCAGCGTCCTGGAGATGTTGTCTGACAGGAGTTCCGCTCCGACTCTGCTGGGGTGCAGGCCATCAGCGCGAAAAAGCCTAGGACGCTCCCAGAAAAGATTCCAGTTATTAACAAAGAGCAGTTTCTGTTCTTTACACCATGACAATAACCATTCATTTAAAGCAAAAAGCCTACTGAACTTTTCATGTCCTCTTCGATACGTGGGAAGCGGTCCTGACACGATGATCGTCGTCGCGGGCGATGTGCGGCGCACGTCTCGATCAGGCTCCTGAAGTCCCTCTTCAGCGTCTCCGTCTGCCGCAGCTTGGTGTCGTTAGCCCCCGCGTGAAACACGACCGCTCCGGGGCTCTCGTCACCCTTCAGGATCGCGGGTATCTGCGCAGAAACATCGAGAACACGAGCACCAGGGAAACAGTGAGTGTGCACTTTACCTTCAGCTAATGTAGCACGGACGTGCCGGACGATGGAGTCTCCAATGATCACAGCGTCGCGTTCCGTCTCGCGGAGGGTAGACGTCACAACATCGTAGAAAAGGTTCCGGGTGGATATCTCGAAGACCGGAGGCGGCGGAGGGGGAGATGTCGTCGCCTGGGGCCTGGCTCGCGTCTTCCGTGGCGTGTGCACCCAGGGTCCGTGGTGTCCCTGCGCCGGAGTGAAGGACATCTGGGAAGATCACGTCCTGGGTGCACCGGGCCTGTGCAGAGAAACACACGGAGTAGAGGTGGTGGGAGAGTTAGCAGCGCGCTGTATACTTACCTCGGACTTGTGAGCGTCAGCCTGGGATGTTTCCAGCTCTCCGCTCTCTCAGCTGGGTCTGACTCTCCACCAGGTCGCGGATCTGCTTCTCAATGGCCTCCAGCTCGACCTGCACCGAATACAGCTCGAACGTGTCCTCACCTGCACTCAAGGTAGACACACATCCACCGCCAATTAAAGCAAGTAACAGTGAGTAAAACATTGGTAATGTGTGTGAATAGAGTATTAATGTAAGTGAGATTAGCGGCAACCATGCTGGCGATGCTAATGGGCTATATGTTAATAGCGGACTCAGGAAATCAAAATTGAACTAATGATAACAAGGCGCTCTGATTGTTTTTGTTGTAGAATACGATAGGGGCTATATTCACACGTTATAGAAACGAAAATTGTGGTGTATAAAATTGATTTTAAGATAACAAATTAGACGACAAAGAATTAACTTGACGGAGCTCAACCTCAAAACACACGGCAGCAACAAACAAGAAGTGATGTTCGAATAATAAGAACAAATAAAGAAATTAATAATGATTGCACAAATAAAAAATAACGACAGGCCTTCGATTTAAATAAATTGCTTTTTAGTTTTTCCGGTAGGTCTAACAGTAGCGTTAAGATATTTATTTGTTTTTTTTACCAATTATCCCACAGGCTCATAGGTTTAGTATCGCGTGTTCAGTTTAATAATCAGTATAACTATGGCTAGTGTGATGGACGATGTATAATTATTGAAGGATGTGTTATTAAATACATGATCACCTGGCTGAGATCAAGCTTGTTCATTTAAAAAAAAAAACAACACGTCGTTGGTGATTGGAAGGTACGACTGAGCGCTCAAGGACCAGGGTAGTTAATAGAGGCCAATTATTCTAGCCAGTGCAAGCACGCTTTCAATAAAAAAAAAAATTATCATATTATAAATATATACAAAAATACCGTACACTACGGTCGTTTTCCACTGGTTCCTCACTGCTGAGCTTGGGGTGATGCAGTCCCCCTAAATAATTATTAAGCAACATTCCTGCCTGAGTTTTCTTATTTCATTCTCATTGTAATGCTATGTTGCAAATATGTCCTATTGGCAAATATTGCTCTTGTTTAAGCTAGTTGTTCAGTAACTGTTGTTTGCAGGCACCCTGTTGTTTAGGCTTCTGGTTGTATTTTGCCACACCTGGTACATTAACGTTACACCAGTTAAACTTACCACAGCTGACTTGTTTTTAACTGTTTTAAGACGGTCTGATAGAAACATGCTTGTGCTAGGCTCATCTAGTATTTAGGATGCTGTTTTCATTAAACACGCCTATTATAGTTATTTCCATCAAGCTATGTTTAAGGCGTGATATCTGTGCTTCAACTTACACAGTGTTCGGTAATGTGCTTGATACTTAACTTGCAGTATGTAGATTTTGCTACTAAAGGTGTTATTAATGCTAACGATTATCTGGATTGGGCAACATGCTGTTGCCTAAACTTCGGGTATTGACCATATGCTTGTACGGCTAAGGGCCATGCTGCTCTTTCAGCTGCTTATTAAATGAATAGCACCCCTTCACTGCTTCGCTTCTTAAAGGCATGCTGCCCCCAGTCATGCTATTTTCGAAGGTCTTTGCTTAAAGCTATTAGGGGTATTGGGATTTTGCTTGCGTGTTAGGGCTTTCTAGTGTTCATATCTTGTTTGTCGGTAACTGCTTGATGCTATTAAACTATTGGGTTGTTTACTCAAGTGTTACTGGGGAAGTCGTTGCCTAATGGTTAGAGAGTCGGACTTATAACCTAAAGGTTGTGGGTTCGAGACTCGTACTGGCAGGGTTGTAGGTGGGGGGAGTGAATGTACAGTGCTCTCTTCCACTTTCAATACCACGACTGAGGTGCCCTTTTGAGCAAGGCACCGAACCCCCAACTGATCCCCGGGCGCCGCAGCAAAAAATGGCTGCCCACTGCGCCGGGTGTGTGTTCACGGTTTGTGTGTGGTCACTGCTGTGTGTGTGCACTTTGGATGGGTCAATGCAGAGCACTAATTCCAAGTATGGGTCACTTGGCCACATGTCACTTCACTTCACTTCACTTCACATGTCACTTCACTTTAAAAAAAAGTGCTAGGTACTTAGTTAAACTTGCAACAGCAAGAAGCTAATGTTTAAGTTGTTGTTTAGGCCATCCGATTGTTCTTGAAATATACTTGCTGCTTATGGCTCATCTAGTATTGGAACATGATGTAATTAAGCAAGCAACATGCTTGTTGCAAAGCTATCTAGTGTATTAGTAAGGATTTTTGTTTATGCTCACGCGGGTTGTCAGATTGAGGATACGTAACACACGAGTACAAATGTCAATGGGAGATGGCCAACCTGTAAACTGATGAGTTGGAGTTATTATAGGCTGTTGTTATATACTTTTAAATGGATGCTGATGCTTTTAGGCTAGGTAGAATCTGCGATCTCTGATCCATTCATTGCTCGCTTCTGTGGCTGCAGTACGCTATTTTTGCTGCAAACTAGGCTGCCAATTCTAGTGGGTTTTCTGCATCGTTTTCAGGTATTGCATTTAAAGGGGCTTGCTGCTCTTCTTAGCTGTTTTTAAAGAAGACCACACCTTCGCTGCTACACTCCTCCGGCAAGGGGCTTGTTGCTCTTCTTAGCTGCTTATAAAGAAGTGCACCCCTTTGTTGCCTTCTCCTGTAAGTTGCTGCTGCCCAAGTCTCTGTTATTCCAGAAGGATATACTTCTTTCAGAATGCCATCAGTTGTGGTTTGGGTGGTTCGGGCATATCGTTGTGTCGGGGGGTTCGGGCCTATCGTTTGTGTTGGGGGGGGTTATTACTGCTGCTCTCCCTGCTCATTCATGACAGGCTGCGTGGATGGGCAGGGAGTTTTTTGCCCAGAACAGAACCATACCACCAAACCAAACTTTATGATAAGTATCTATCATTTTGACGATAGTGGTCGTGACAGAACGCCTATTTTGACCACATAATCTATACTGGAGAGAAGAATACCCCTGGGTAACATAATGACATGCTAAATTGATTATTTACTTAATTCTGACAATGGCCCTGGCCTCACAAAACCATAAGGGTCAATTTTTCGAAATTGAGATTTATACATCATCTGAAAGCTGAATAAATAGGCTTCCCATTGGTGGATGGTTTGTTATGATAGGACAATATTTGGCCGAGATACATCTATTTGAAAATCTGAATCTGAGGGTGCAAAATAAACTAAATATTGAGAAAATCCCCTTTAAATTTGTCCAAATGAAGTTCTTAGCAATGTTTATTACTAATCAAAAATTAAGTTTTTTTATATTTACAGTAGGAAATTTACAAATTTTCTTCATGGAACATGATCTTTACTTATATCCTAATGATTTTTTGGCATAAAAAAATCTATAATTATTGACCCATACAATGTATTTTTGGCTTTTCTACAAATATACCCCAGCGACTTCAGACTGCTTTTGTGCTCCAGAGTCACACATTTTAAAAGAAATGGGTAAAGCATGATTAAAATGTATGATGGTCATTATTTTTACTTATAAATAAATAAAAAATAAATGAATGAATGAATCAATCAATCAATTAAACAGTACACATTCTAATGTACCGAAAAAAAATTAAGCTGTGCTAAACTTTTATTGTTTTGATGATTGAAAGATCTATCTATCTATCTATCTATCTTCTTATCTATCTATCTATCTATCTATCTATCTATCTACTATCTATCTATCTATCTATCTATCTATCTATCGTAATTCCTTCCCCCCCCCCCATAAATTAACTCCATAAAACAGTTCATCCCCTTATAATTATAAGGTTCTATCTGACATTTTTGTCAAAATTGAGTTATTCACATATTCTTATTCTGTGACAACTTATTTACATTATGTGATAGATTTTGTAATGTTGTGTACATTTTGGGACTTTTTTATTTAAAAAACAAGAAGGTTCTATCTACTAGGGCTGCCCCCTAATAGTCGACTAATCGCCTAAAGGCCAAAAGCCAGAAGAGGCTTGGTCAACCAAAATTTTATTAGTTGCTGAGTCGCAGAAGAAGAAAAAAAATCCACAGGCGAAGTCACGCAGTCTGTGACAGACAGATATTGTTAATGGCTAGTCTATGGTAATACATCAGACAGGACATCCAAACGCTCATGCCTATCATTCTCAATATAGCTCAATATAGCTCAAAACTACTCGGAATGCAGATAGAAGGGGACAAGTTGATTATTCTATGATACATTTTGGAAAATTTTTAAAGGGGTCATGTGATGCGATTTCATGTTTTCCTTTCTCAAGCTCTTGGTGCATAAAGAAGATCTGTAAAGTTGCAAAGACTAAAATCTCAAATGCAAAGAGATATTCTTTATAAAAGTTAAGAGTCAACCACGCCTACCTAAAACGGCTCGTTCTAACACGCCCCCACATATCTAAGTCACGATGTGGGCATATATTTTCATAACACCGCCCAAATGTTCACACAAAGAAAGAGGCGTAACTTTTATTCTCGCTGTAGAATTATTGTTGCTGCCGCCGCCATGTCGTAAAAACGCTGTGTGCTTCGTTGTGAAAGCGAACTACTTTTTGGTCTTCCAAAAGAGGATGATATCTGCTTCGTCATGCCTGGAGCTGATCCGTGCTGGTCGCTGAGGAAATGCATTAACTTTGCGCTGTCAATCGCCGGATCGGCTTTCACCGTGGACGAAGCGGAGTCCAGCCCGGAGTCGTCACATGTCCTTCTGGACGCTCCTCGAAATCGCCGGCTGTGCCGTTCTCAAGGCCGTGCCTCTGCTCACTCTAACCCTCCCGCCGTTCTTCACTTTATCCCCCGGCCTCTGCTCACTGTAGGCCGTGGTGTGTGACGCTGTTTCGTTGGGAAAGCGAAACTACTTTGTTTGGCCTTCCAAAAAATGGACACGACTAGAAATCAGTGGTTAGTTGTATTTACAACACTGTTCCAGAACACTTCAACCCAAATATTCAGATGTGTGCAGCACATTTTATGGAGGACTGTTTCCTGATCCTGGGAGAGTAGACTACAATGCCGGCTGTTCTGACCCAAAGACTGTAAGTACGTCTTTTATATTTAGTTTAGTTTTTATATTTTATATATTTAAAGGGAGTTTTTGGGCAGTGCAACGCATAAAAATACAGTAAACTGTCTTATAATCCTAATTATTGTCCCCACGGATGCACGAATGCTCGTTTATAATGGGTTTTCATGTTTTTGAATCATCGCTCCGGCCTGACAGGGCATCATCACAATGTGGCAAGGGGCGTAACATTTCCGTCTCACGCTTGAGGTATTCGGCCAATCACAACGCACTGGATAGCTGGCCAATCATAGCACACCTTGCTTTTCAGACCGATGTTTTTTTGTAAAAATCGACGCGTTTCAGAAGGCAGGGGCATAGAGGAGAACAATAATGTACGGTATGTGGAAAACAATGTGTTTTTGAACCTTAAACCGCATTTCATTACACCAAATACACAAAAAAATGATGTTCTTTTTAGCAGCATCATATACCCCTTTAAGATTTATTTTACAACAGAACAGCACACCCAGATGTTCGAATTTGTGCAACGCATTTTATGGACGACAGTTTTTTGAACCTGTAAGAGTACAAGGCTGGCTGTGCACAAAGGCTATTTCTAAAAAAAAAAAAAGGGTAAATTCCGACTTTGCTATGACAATCTGGTGCTTTTGAATCAGCGACTAAGTATGTTTTGCTATTAGTTTACGTTTTTTTGCTATTGACTGTTCAAATGCAGAGTTTTGCGCAGTGCAGAGTAACGCTTTCGTGTGTGTGTGTGTGTGTTTGTGTGTGTGTGTGTGGTGTGAGGGAACAGGGTCTCATCACAGGAGAGTGAACTGCCTGTCAGAAATCATAGCACGTCAGTGGTCTTAACCGCGGCTTGTGTACTGCATCATCACTGTGTCTGTCATGCGACTCTGTTGCCCTTTCGGGCTTGAACTGATGGTAAAACTAATGACATTATTTACTGTCTTGATATTTACTTTGAAAGCTGAAGCTGCGATTATGGTAAGGGGCGTTACAATTCCCACATATGCTTGTGGTGTTCGGCCAATCACAATGCACTGGGTCAGCTGGCCAATCAGAGCAGACTGTGCTTGTCAAAGGAGGGGGCTTTGTTGAAAACGAAGCGTTTGAGAGAGGCGGGGCATGAGGACCTACAATAATGTACAGTATTTGAAAAATGTGTTTTTTGAACATTTAAAGCATGTCAACATATTCTGTTACACAAAATAATGATCTTTAAAATAGCATCATATGACCCCTTTAATGTACAGTTTGATGTCCAGATGAACAGTCATGAATTAAGACTAATGAAATGAAATCTTATATTTTGATGGGAGCACGGCGAGCACAGAGAACTCATAATGAGTGTCAGCCGGTGTGTCATTCCCCCACTCCTCCTCGCAGAAACCTCATACCCCGCTGAGTGAAATCTCTTCCCAGGCCTAACCGTTTTCGACACCTGCCCTGACATGCCTTTAGTGCCAGCGTGGTGCCTGTCAGCATCATCCTGCCCACCCTGGCCGCCACCCCAGAGCCAGGCATGTTAAGCTGGGCATCGGCCGATGCCAATTAACTCCCCTACCACCCCCTCTGGTTCTGCTTTAGCAGAAATAGCGGCTTCTCTTCCTGCCCAAGGCCAACCCTGGCTGATGATTTCACAGCGGGGATGCGATGCAAAGCTCCACCCTCGCCAAGGGCACCGCTGGCCTTTTATTTTGTTCAATCCCTGACTAAAGATTTCTGCTTTGTTCTGGGCATCCATCCCATGTGTGTATTGCTGTTTTGATTAATTTTCAACACCTGACTTTTTTTCCCCCTTTGTTTGTGTTGTGTGAGTCTTTCTTTTTGTTCTGTTTTTTACTATGCTGTTTTCAGAGCATCAAAGATGAGCATCAGTATCATTGATTGACTCCCCAAGTTTTGTTAGATTAATAAAAGAGGTTGTTGTTTTGCAGTGGACGGCTAAGGAAGCTTTTTACTGCTGCAAAATTCGGACTTTTTTTCTCACAATTCAGACTTTTTTTTTTCTCCAAGGTATATCGGCGAGATATAAACTCGCAGTGGGGAGTATAAAGTCGCAATTTGCTGTATTAAGTCAGAATTGTGTTATATAACTTACAGTTCTGAGAGATAAGTCAGAATGGTGAGATATAAATTACAATTCTAACTTTTTAAATCAAATGGCAAGTTTATAACTTACATTCTGACTTATAGCACACAATTGAGCGATAAAGTCAGAATGAACACACATAACACAATTTTTGTTCCTTGATTAGACTTTTAGAACTCATCTTTAGACTTTATCGACTTTATAGTTTAGTCTCACAGTTCTGAAACGTCAAATTGTGAGATATTAACTTCACAATTCTGAAAAATATCAGAATTGCGAGAAAAAAGTCAAATTTCGATATCTTGAATCCCACCAGCTTTATTTTCTAAAATTATGATCTTATTAATAATTCTGTGAAAAAAAGTCAGAATTGCAAGATGTGAACGCATTTGTGAGAAAAATAGAGTTTATATCGTGCAATTATGACTTTATTTTTTCTCAATTGTGAGTTTGTCTCGCAATTCTGACTTTATAAACTTGCAATTGTTTAGTTTATATTATGGAATTCTGACTTTATAACTCACAATTACAAGTTTATATCATGCAATTCTAACTTTATAACTCGCAATTTTGAGTTTATATCTTGCAATTCTGACTTTTTTCTTACAATTACAAGTTTATATCATGCAATTCTAACTTTATAACTCGCAACTGCAAGTTTATATCACACAATTCTGACTTAATAACTCGCAATTGCCAGTTTATTTCATACATTCTACTTTATAACTCACAACTCACGCTAGTTTTATAATGCAATTCTGAGAAGAAAAGTCTGAGTTGTGAGATAAAAACTCAGAATTGCAATAAAAAAAATCTGAATTGTGAGATAAAATGTCGCAATTACCTTTTTGTTTAAAAAAATGCAAAATGGGCTTCCATAGGAGGCAGCATTGCGGGCTACTGCGTTTTTATTTCTTCACAGGTTCTGGCCAGAAAAAAAAAAAAAAAAAAAAAAAAAAAAAACAATTATCAGCTACGACTAAGTTGCAGTGCTTCAGTGGAGAGGGTGTCATGCTTGCCACATATGAATAAAAATGAAGCTTAAAATATACTATTCAGAAGCTAAAAAACCCAAACAACAAAATGAAATGACTCCCTGCGCTGTGACTGACATGTTGAATTGATTGGTGTGAAAACTGGCTGACAATGTGAAGAGAAGCGAGGACGCCGAACTCTCAGCTAGTGTGTCTTTCTGGCAGGTGTATTGAACAGGTGATAGTGCCACAAACCAACTCAATCCGTTCATCAATACAGTCCCATGAATTAGCATGCTAATTAGCCGCTATCAGATTGCATGTCGCTATCACCAGCTGACAGAATAAATTAGCTACTAAAGAATGTAATCTAAAGTTGGAGACTGAAGATGGAGGTATGGTGTTTTGAGGGCAAGAGGATCACAAGGAGAGGCTAATCAAATTCGATGAGTAAACAGGCTTTTAATGCTACAGTAGCTGCTAAAAGTAGTATCGCTAGTAGTCGTCAGCAGCTCATATGTTTTCATTAGAGTGTAGCTTTCACAGTTTTCTATCTAGCAGGTAGCAGTGTAGCGTGACGGAATGTGAATCTGGAAATATTTTGTTCACGTTGGCTGTTGCACGTCTTGCGGCAGTTTGGAAATTAAATGTTCAGTGAATGATGCTATAAGGTCATCTATCGCATTTGAAAATATGCGCCATCTACACTAAACCTAACAGATAGTGTTAACAAAAGCAAACGTGGGATTAAAAAAGCTGCTTGCTAAATCAACCTAGCCATGTCTTTGAACTCTTTTATTGTGACTTACGTTTCACTTCCCATTTTGCAAAAATGTACAGTAGGTAGAGGCACAATTTTTCCAATGAGCTTAGGTTGCAAAAAAATAACTACTATAGCTCAGAAAATTAATGTTTTTGAATAAATTGATTCTTGATTAGCATAACAGTTATCTCAACAAAAAAAAAAGGGCTAAATACACTTATATTTAATGTGATAGTCCACCCTTGAATTTGAGAACCCTATCAATATCAAAATAATAATCTAATACTATTTGGAGAGTAAAAATTAAATTTATATGAGTCCCAAAAAAGGCATTTGCTCAGCCCCCTAAACTAAGCTAAAATGAACTAACAAACAAATAGATAGATAGATTGATAATAAATATATAACTATGTCCATTCTGGTACTTATTATTAATAATATTTTTATATTATTATTATATATATTCATACAAAATTTTAAAATGTTATCACTACATATTTAGATTTATAATGATATATTGTAGCTAATTGCATACTATTTTTTACATTTATGTTTCTGTGCCTCCATAAGCCTACTGTAAACATGCATGAGAGTGTCTGACTGCTTGACAGGGCATTTATATTCATATGGGTCATGCTATGGTTGTATTGTACTGCTGTGTTTCTGTAGACTCTGTGTGTATGTGTTTGTGTGTGTGGTTGTGGTGTGTGTGTGTGTGTGGTTGTTTGTTGGTGTGTGGGTGTTGTGTGTGATGGCCAGACAACTGACCATAGCGCCTGCCAGCCTCATCCAATATTTGATTCTGGACATGAAATACTTTTTTCTTAAAATAATGTAAGCGTTTGGGGATGTTCACCTTACCTGTTTGGAACCTCTATTATTATTTTTGCAGTTCCATTTGGTGCTGTTAGTAGCACAAAAACACTACACAGCAGCTGCGATGCAGGTTTAACCGATCTGAATGACAAACACATTTACATTCTGTCTGCATTTTGCTGTTTCTGTAGATTCCTGGTTTGTTAGATTGATAGCTAAGCTGGTAAATGGATGAGAATATATGTTAGAGACACCGTAACTCCTCACATAAAACCTTAAGATGGGACTAGGCACAATACCAAAGCCTTCATCTCAAGTGGAGATCCAGCAGAGATCCTGCTGCTCAGAGAGAGGCTGAGGTTGGAGGAACGTGATTCACAACCTCCCTTAAGCTTTACTTAATACACTTCACTCTCTTTTAGTCAAGAAAACTATTGAGTGACAGATAGCATATGAATTTATGTGCTAGACCTTTTCTTTTTTGGTAGGTGGGTTATTATTACTATAGAGCAGTGGTTCTCAACCAATTTGTACCTGATAAAATTTTTAGAAGTATATTGAGTATAAAAAAATCCCATGGAGATGTAACATTTTATCATTTAGATGACAAATCCAGCTCCAGAGAGTGGACACCCTGATTTAGTAAGGAAGGAAGGAACACATTAATTATTTAATTTCATCTTGATATCCCATTGTCCCAAGTTTGTTCGCCCCCCTGCATGATAAGCACTGCTAGGGATTATATTTTCTGATAATATAAAGCTATTTACAAACAAACAAACAAATATAATTAATCCTGATGTCCCATTGGAAGTTTGTTTGGCCTGCTCGATGATAAGCACTGCTGTGGAGTATATTTTCTGACAAAAAATATTTTCAAAGAAACAAAAACGAATAAATAAACACTAGTCAAATAACAGCTTTGTGGGTGTTGGTACAAATGCAAGTGATTTCTAAAAAAATAAACAAAACTAAATGTTTGTTTATTTGTTGGTTGGTTGGATTATTATTATTTTTTTCTAATTCTAATTAGTAGTAGTGTTCCAAGGGTTCTGCATAACACGAGTGATCTGTGTACTGTGTAGAATATTCTTACAGTTAAGCTTTAAATGCTCATTACTGCAAGTTAACTCACTACTGTATATGAATGACAATTCTGTTTGTGTGGACGTTGTTCTGCAGATTGAAGATCGATGTCTGTTCTGTACGTTCATTCTGAAAAGTGTCATGCATACAAAGAGCAAGGTCACAACAAATCCTTGAATGGAGATGGAGAGAGACAGAATAAATGAAGTGAATGTAATCCAAATGGGATTTTTAGCAGGCTCCTACAGTTATTTCCGTTATGTCACTTTAGTGTATAGAAAAGGACCTATCACATGCCAGTAAGTAAATTATTGACCTAAACAGGGACCTGTCTAAAAATGCTCATTTAAGATGAAAATTTCAGACGCACTTAGAGGCTTTTGCATCTCACTCTTCAAGCAATATTGTTAAATATATATTATATTTTATCAATACAAGGTTTCCTTATATTATAAATTTTAAGTTACACACTAGGTCTGTCTACAGTATTTAATGGATTACCCTTAAGCAATCATATTACATTTTAATGATTTAAATTCATATAATGTAAATGTAATGTATAACAAATATAAACTTTGGAACTAATATATTAATATACATGTTTTTTGTGTGTGTGTTTATTTTAATATATTAGTTGATATCTCCTTGTTTACTTTCACCTCATATTAAAAAGCTGTCACACGTTGGGGTTTTTAAAGATGTAGCCCTTCTAATAATGTTTATATATATATATATACAGTGCTCTTCCTCAGACTCTGGACCTTGATTTCCAAATGAAATGCAAATTTTACTTTCATCTGAAAAGAGGACTTTTTTCCACTGTGTTTTCTGAAGTCCACAGTCAACGCAGCCATCTACCAGGACATTTTATTGCACTTCATACTTCCTTCTGCTGACAAGTTTTATGGAGATGCTGATTTCATTTTCCTGCAGGATTTGGCACCTGTCCACACTGCCAAAGGTACCAAAATCTGGTTCAATGACCATGGTGTTACTGGGCTTGATTGGCCTGCAAACTCGCCTGACCTGAACCCCATAGAGAATCTATGGGGTATTGTCAAGAGGAAGATGAGACACCAGACCCAACAATGCAGATGACCTGAAGGCCGCTATCAAAGTAACCTGGGCTTCCATACCACCTCAGCAGTGCCACAGGCTGACTGTCTCCATGCCACGCCGCACTGATGCAGTAATTCATGTAAAAGGAGGCCCAACCAAGTATTGAGTACATGTACAGTAAATGAACATACTTTCCAGAAGGCCAACATTCACTAAAAATGTTTTTTTTATTGGTATTATGAAGTATTCTACTTTGTTGAGATAGTGAATTGGTAGGTTTTTGTTAAACGTGAACCAAAATCATCCCAATTAAAAGAACCAAAGACTAAAACAACTTCCGTCTGTGTGCATTGAATTTATTTAATACACGAATTTCACAATTTGAGTTGAATTACTGAAATAAATTAACATTTCCACGACATTCTAATTGATTGAGATGCACCTGTATATATATATATACCTGGAATATAATTATGCTCTCATAAGGACATAATATACATACAGTATATAAATATATTATATTCACTGATATATATATATTTTTTATCTTTCACCCTTTCTGGATTACCCTTAGTTTTTTTTTTCTTATTTGAGAACTAATTGCGCTCTTGAAAAATACTTTTTTTTTTCAAAAGTTTTTTTGTATTGACTGCATAATATTAAGCTGGCATAGGAGAAAATATTTTAACAAAAATTGCACATTTCAGCTTTAAACTACGTCTTTGAAGATAAATTCTATGGACAGTTTTGACCATTATGAAAAAGAAAAATTCTTCAGAACCATGTGTATGTGATGATTTTATTCCTAAAAGACTGAAGACGTTTTCATGTTGTCAGATGCACATGAAAAGAAACACCAAATGTT
>JADLZN010001364.1:0-40302 GCA_018155175.1 Sinocyclocheilus anophthalmus | reverse complement strand
AAGAACGTTAGTTTCCTGGTGAAGGGAAATAACTTTCTTACTGTACAGTTCTACAAAGAGCTTGTAGCATAAATCTGCATGATTATTGACTCCGGTTTTGAGTAAACAATGAACACGTCAAGTGTTATACAAGTAAGGTTTTATTAACTACACAGACATTTAAACTAGTCTAACATACTACATAACCACTTAAACTTTAGTCTACCTTACTACTTATGATTAAACCCATAAACTGGTCTAACAGACACCGACACACCACACAACACAGTCTGTGGGGAAAGGTTATAGCTTACACGCAGAGCAAAGAAATAAAATAATGAATAGAATTATTAGAACCATTTGGCTATTTCAGCAGATCACCTCGTAGGTTGTAAACGTCGATTCTTAGTTCAACACACCTTTCGTAAGAAGGTGTAAAGAGAACCGATGTATCAATTAGAAGACATCTAATTTGATACTTCACGTCTCGTCCTGTCGGAAAATAGATGGCACTTATGCATTATCTTAATGCTCATCAGATCTTGCTGTGTAAGTTTGTTGCGTCAGATGAGCGATATCCGAACATTTTTGTTCTGTCAGAGTAACTTGATTGAATGGAATGACAAGCTGAACCTGGCTCACACATTGGTTCCGAGGGGGGGGTGGGGAGCGTTTTTCTCACCACTCTCAGAATTCCAACAACCACCGACTGGGGCGGGTTACATGAAGTGTGGCCTTTAAAGCCTGTGTAATGACATTATCATTTATTTATTAATTATTAATTTGTAATTATAGGGAATTAATAATTATTACCACATTCAGGTTTTGCTAGAACTCGGGTCTGAATGTCCCAAATCCACCTGATTAATAACCTATTCCACCTTTTGTTAGTGTGCACGTTAAACCACGGGTCGTCCAGTCTCGGCCGGTGTATACCTCTCTATATCTTTTACAAATTAAATGTTGTTTTCCAGCCCCTGGCCTACGGTACACTACAATTCTGATTATTTTGTAGCTCTTAAACAGAGGATTATTATAAGTAATCTACGAGCTAAGTACAAGTGGATCTTTTTGGCACAGTTTTACCTCGCTTTAAAATTTCATTGGTGCTTCTGCCTCCAGACACTCTTGTCCTCTTTTTTACTAATGTGAAACACTTTAACCTACTTGATCTTCTATTCTTTTACAATTTTTATTATGTCGTCAATCTAGATTACATTAAAACAAGCCGTAACCACTCACAATCCCCACACAGCTACACAACATAATACTTCCGACGTCGTTAAACTGAAGTCACCAGTTGCATGAAGTTTTCAATGTCCTAACTCGTTTAACGAGTGGTTTTATATTCGACCTAGGAGAAAAACCAAGCAGCGATTGTCTTATATTTACTGTTTAACTCAATTCACCCATTCAACACCGATGTCAGCAGATAGGAGCTGGTTTGTACTTGCGTTTTTGTTATTTGACAGCTGAACGCTGAGGCAGTTCCGTCGCTGACGCGGGCGTGCTGGAGGGGATTCCGTTGCTGATTGGCTGTTGATCTGGTGCCGGAATGAAGTTTGGATGACGTCCTTTTGGGGAAATCCCTCGTTGGATTAGTTGGTTTCTTGATGACACAGAGGCTTGAGCAGTCCTGCTAAAAGTCTGAGTTTGAAATACTTTCAAACTTCTTTGGTATGGATCCGCGGAAGTTTTAACTAGTGTTGGGTTCTTAGATGGTGTCGTGGGTGTAGTTGGCGCTTTGGTGTCACGCTCACCAAAGGAAAGCCAGACGTCTTGATCGGGTAAAAACAAGCAAGCGAATCTGTGTTGCAGTGGGGTTTTGATCCGCGGCGTAAGTCCATCCCACAGGTCGCTGTTCCAATCAGATAGTGGCTGCGGGGTTTAGCCACGCCCCATACGGTTCCTTATCATGCATGAATCACATGCTGTTTGTGGCGAGTATTTCTGCAAGTTTTTGAGAACTTCTTATAAAACTATCATCACCGGAAAATGATGCTGAATATCAATTATTCACTTACACCAATGTTCTGTGAATAAAACAAGCTCTCATTCAAACTCAAACAACAGGTATTTTGCATACATAGTAATCGTAATTAACTAAAAAGAAAAGTTATAAAGCAACGATTAAGATATCATGGTTTCAATAACACATCACACACATTTAAGACATAAAACATATTATTTTTGAATATAGTTGCTCCGATACTTTTTCATGATTTTCATTTTCAGATGTTCAATGGGTCATGCGGCAGTCATGCTCCCGTGTTCACGGGCCTGAGGGCATCAGTTAATTTACTCATCCTTTTCCCCTCCTTTCCCTGCTGATATATACTAGTCCTATCATGGCCTATCACGGTAATTTCCCTATGTCTAGAGGTTTTTCAGTTCCTGATACAAAAGATCTCTGTGTATCTCTTTGATTAGATTAATTAATCGAAGCCTCATGAGGGGGGATTCCGTGGCATATCCGTGTCACCTGTATCTGAAATCCCTACACCTGCAAGATTCACGCCTCTCAAGATGGCTTGTCCAATGAGAAAGCCTGACGTCCCAAGTGGGAGTTTTGAGATACTGGAGCATTTTTATGGCCCTTTGTTTGAAAGCATGGTAATTTACATATGAAACTCGGATAAAAATTATTAAAGACTCTTAGAAAACTAATATGTTGCGTAGGTGTAAACATACAATCTCTATATACACCCTCAATTAGATCATCCGAATACGAATTCATAGATACTAAACAAGGTAAGATTACATTTAGTGAAAAGGGATGATCAGGAATGGGTTCCATCACAAGCATACTAAAATAGTCTAAGTATATCAAAGACAAAATACACAATGACTATAATATACTCAATGGCCTGAAGAAAATGGGTGTTCTTTCAAAGAAGGTTTTCCTATGAATTATTTAGTAGAAAAGTCCATTTCTACTGTTCATTTGTGCCTCTTGCTTCTGGAAAATGCAGCTCTGCTCACATTCCACAAGGTCGTAAAAGTATCTGATGTCAGGGTTGTTATGGAACCAGGGGCCTGCTCGGCTTCCTGGGGTGTTACAGAGTAATTGTTAAATCTAGCAAACAAAATATATATTGTGTGTTTGACTGGTCCAGACGCTACAATATATAATAGTATAGTAATTAATGATATCCATATTTGATATATAGTGATAGACTATGGTCAACAGACGCTACACCAGACACAGAACTGATTGGTTAAACTATTCTAGTAATGCTTATTAAGCATGCTCTCTCCTCTCTCCCCCCCCACCACTAGCACACTGGACAGATGGGCATTTGTCTCACACACATTTTGTTTTAGATATAGATATTTGAAATAAATGATAGGTGACGCAAAACGTTTTGCAAGTCTTCTCTTTTTAAGAGTTTATATAATTTTCAGGTTGCACTGTAATCATAATGTGGCTTAATTTTAAAAACCGATATGAGATAATGATTTTATACTGTCTTAATGTAAATCCAAAAGTAAAACACTGAAAAGCACTATTTTAGTGAGCCTATTAGTGGTCCTCTGCTGCCTTTTAGTGGTTATAATTGCAATTTCAGGGAGTTTATCATAGAATGTCTCAGGTTATGCATGTAACCATGGTTCCCTGAGAAGTGGAACAAGGGTGCTATGGGGGATGCCTCTGGCATGACCAGTGTCTGAAGCATCAGTCTAAACACGACAGTGCACTTGACATTGGCAGGCAACAGCCTTTGATGTCACAACTGGTGCGGCCGAGAGTATGAAAGGGCACCAGTAAAGCATGTCATCCACTTCTTGTCTGAAGGAGATGTGCAGGAATTCCCAAAGCATGGCAAAGGGATGCAGCGTCTCGTTCCCCTTCTCAGGGAATCATGGTTACATGTGTAACCTGAGACGTTTCCTCTGGAATGGGAACTCTATGCTGTGTCCACCAGAGAACGGTATACAGCCCAAGATCAGGACATCCTGTAAGAAGGCTCACAGAGAACCTACAACTCACAGACGCTGTCCTAGCAAAGGCAATAACTAAGGAGACTCACAGAGAGCCTACTACTAAGTAAACTGTCCAAAATAGATTACACATTCACAACCAGCCTCTAATGCCAAACCATTATTAAGGCAGATGATGGAAAGAAACATGCTGCCAAAAACATCATAGGTCCAGCTTCAGGGCCAGATGTAAAAGCGCGTCATAGCCTTCACACAACCTCAGTCAGGGGATGGTGGGGGGAGGGAGGAAGGAAGCAGATGTTAATTAGACTCTGGTATGATTACTCTGGATCACTTTCCTGAGATATGTCCTTCTCCCTCTAGCTTTGCGCCTCCTCCGTGCTCTACCCCTTGAAGGAGCGGGAGCGCGAGAAGCAGTGCTTGCCTTCTGGTCTCGCCTCCAGTCCCCTTCATGGCTTGAGGCTTGGACCTGGACCGGCATGGAATTTTTATTTTATTTTAGGTTTTAAAAGCTGCGGAGCGTGCCTTCGCCTCCGGAATCTTCCCAACTACCGTCTCAGCGGATGTGCCAAAATGCTCGGAAGGCAAAACCGGTGCATCAAGGAGAAAGTGTTTCTCCTTCTCCCTGATGTCTGCCAGGTTTACCCAAATATATCTCTCCATAGCCATCATGGCCACCATGGATTGACCGATCGCTGCGGCAGTTTGTTTTGTGGCACAGAGAGTCAAATCTGTGGTACGGCGCAACTCCTCCACCGCCTCTGGGGGGAGTCCCTGGCCCTAGTCCAGGTCCTTCAGCAGGTCATCCTGGTAGGCATGCAGCATGACCAGCCTGACCCGCTGCCACATATACTCTGCCATTCAGCCGTAATGTAATTCAGCTTAGTCAGCAGAGACGGCATCTTCAATGCGGATGCCTCACCAACCGAGAGATAGTTATCCAGTGTTTCTTCAATCGGAGGCATCAATGCACAACCATATTCCTGCATCCACTCCACATCAGCATAGCTTGCCTGTGCATAATGAATGCAAGCAGAATATGGCTTTCCCCAAGATCTTCGCACCTCAGTGTATTTTACAGGTGCCCTTTTATACTCTCGGACTGCACCAGTTGTGATGTCATAGGCTGCCGCCTGCCAATGTCAAGTTCATTGTCGTGTTTAGACTCATGCTTCAGACACCGGTCATGCCGGAGGCATCCTCCATAGCACCGAAAGGGTAAAGTTCAACATTTCTTTTGATAATTATTGATGTAGAGATTCCAGAGAGTTGTACTGCAGTGATTTTTTCTGAGAAAGCCTAGGACTAGTTCGCAAAAGTATTTTTTTTTACATCTTCTGAATTATTTAACAAACGATTTGATTGACAGTAGTGGTTCTAGAGGCAAAGTTGTTCAGAATGAGGTCGATCATATTATATGAATATTGTGTGTATGTGTGAAAAACCGTGTAATATACAATTGTTTATGCCCTTGAAAAATGCGATTTCGCCCCCCCCAGTGGCCAAAAAACCTAGGACTAGCCTAGTTTGCAAAATACCCGAAAATTTTGACGACCAAATCCGAGGCATACGTTTTGTCTGTTGTGAGCCAAAGATTCTAAGTGTCTAACGATATAAGACACTTGAGCCTGCAAATAACGGCTTAGGAGTTATGAACGATTTCATACTTTTGAGTGCTGTAGTAGAGTGCTGTACTACCATCCCTCCAAGTTTCAATTCTCTACAACTAATGGTCTGGTCTGCCCGATCAGTTTTATGTGGAGATTGCTGATCCTTGGTCATTCTAACATTTGCAATAGGGTTTCAGCTCTACGACAGAAATGACTGTTCTCAAACAAAGAGAAATGTGAATTACTTGAAACAGCATAAAAACACATTACACCAACAGAATTTCCGCAAGTGTTGTCCTAACTAGTCGAGTTAACTGAAATGTTAAGGGTTTGTGAATTCACAGGATGCATTTCAAAATAAATGATGCTGTCACAGTTATCGGATTATTGTTCTGTTGTTTACTGACTTTTTCTTGTCGTTTTGTTATTATTGTTATTTGTTGTATTGAGATGTTAGAGGGCTTGTCTATTTTTTACATTTGTTGATTTGTTTTTACATTTTGTTGATTGTCACTGTTGTTGAGGATTGTGTGCTACCATAGTTCACCTCACATATAAAGTGCCCTATAGTAATATATATGCCTATTAAAATTATCTTTCAATTTGTTGTGCTACTGTTTGAAATCAAGCGTAGCATTACTTCTGGCAGGTCACGTTAGTCAAGCTCGCATCAGCTGACTCTCAGCTGATCCCCATCAACCTATGGGAATACGACACCTAAGTATTCATATATCAGTTCCCACAGTAGTATCAGCAGTTTTTGCATTGCTCAATAGCTAATTAAATGGCGAATTTGGCAGGCAAAACAACACTCAGTGACCCGAGCGAGAGCAAGAGCGTGCCGCTTAACGCGTTTCTTTCATGGTTACGGAAGTCTTCGGCAGCGCCGCAGTTACTTGCTCGAGTTACCTGCCTCCGGCTGGAGAGAGTAGCCGCTTGTAGTCGGGGGCGGAATTAAAGCAGAGACGTCAAGCCAGACACTTTCTGCTCCCGTTAGTGACGATCTTGCAGTGTTTGCATACATTCACAGATGAAGCAAATTAAATGCAACATTTGTCAAATACACAGATGTTTCAGAATGTTTTCACAAAGCAACAGAAACCCTTTTTATACTGCTTAATACAGCCATCTGTTCATGAATAAGTTAAACATTAACATATGCTATTTAAATACCAATTAAGTGGGGGTGTATATGCTTTCATCAGTGTTTTTGAAACGTGACTCAATATAACAGTGCGACTACCTAAAAATGCTTTTACTGTTATAAAAACACAGATCTGTGAGCATTGGAATTGAATTGTTAGAATAAGCATGCAACACACATCGTGCTTATCACAGAATCTAACCAACGAGAATAAAGTGTCATATCAAGGCTTTCGCAGTGCCTGACCTAGGCGCCTGGTCCCGTTTTGCTCTCGTGGTACATTGAATGCACACGTGATCGTAGGACGGCTGCAGCGCCGATCAAAGTTGGACAGATGTTTTAACCAGAATGCATTGTTTTTGACAGGCGGCAGCCGATCTTTGCGGCGCCGCATGAAGTTGAACAAGCCTAATATCTCTAAAGAGTGTGTTTTTGGATGTGAGGAAAAGAGAACCTTATTCAGTGTTATGTGAACAGTGGATGCAATTTGTTTTTCCAAGGCAGCAACGGAGTTCTCAAGCGCGTTTATTTGTCTTTTGTTCCCGTCATTTTGGTGACAAATGTTTTATAACAAGGTACATTCTGTCACTGGATTTGCACAGTGTCTGGAAGATGGAGAAGCCCCAGCGATCAAAGATCCCGGTCATATAGGAACTGCTGTAAAACTGCTCAAATGTGTGATTGTTAGTAAGTGTAAGTGCTCGCGACTCTTCAGCTCCGCCCACGGCTCGCCTCCAGGAGCTTGGCTGTTTCGGAGAGAATCGCAAGCTGTATCTTTCTTTTATAAATCTGATAAAACAAAAGATTCTTCGGGAGATATGAAGGATGCAGTACTACTATAGGTATTCAAGATTAACATGAGACTGGCCAAAACTGTGTGTGTTATGTCCCCTTTAACCTAGTCAAGTCGACATTTATTTTTATATAGTTTCAGCCTCAGACGTCACGCCCTCGGACCGTGACTGAACGTCTGATGCATACGGCACACAAAAGTGGAAACACTTCAGGAGTTTCGAAGTCGTCATCGGATTGGTTGAATTATACAGGATTTCCGGGAGCCGTGTGTGTCAAGTTCTTTAACGTTCTACTGGAAACAAGATGCGGGTGAGGCCAAAACCCTTACAAAGAAGAAAGCGTTCGGGGTTTACAACGGGGAGACGAGCCCTTATCCGGAGCAAACTAAACTGCCTGGTGGCTGCTCAAAGTAATGGTACAATATTTAAGTTTATGCCGCGGCACAGCAAATCTATTCAATACTTCAGAGCTTTCTTACATACCGTCTGTTATGGGGTCACACATTTTCCAGTGCCCCCGAAATCTGTCTGCTGAATGAACACACTGTGATTGGTTGTTTGACAAAGAAGCCTGCCATGAATTCCAGACCTTCAGCCTTCAGTCTGAAGGTCTGGCTACGCGAGACTAATTTTTTATAGCACTACAGCACAGATTTAAGCAGCAGGAAATAATGACCATGGTGCAAACGGAATCATTTCTGCTGCGGCGCAGCTCCAAGAGAAATTGGTAAACGGTCATTGTTCAGTTGAAGTCGTCTGCATCCGAAACCTCAGAAAATCAGCTAATGACTTCGCAGGCAGCGTTTGTTCATGAAGGTAACTCATGAAACTGATATCGGACATGCTTCTGAGGCAGCTTAATGGTTCAATGATCTACAACAAATAGAACGAGCTTGGTGATTAAGCAAATATTCAATGATTTATTTGATAAACCATCACAGGATAGAACACACAGGATTGTTGGGTATCAAGGCAGCAAAGGATACATATATTCTGCCTTTTAATATCGACAAGATGAGGTATCTCAGGAGGCAGGAATTGAAGCTAATTTTGGATTCGACATGTTTCGATGACTTCCTACCTTGAAATGTGTCCTCCGAAGGCAGCATTTTCCAGTTTCATATGCAGCCGTCAGTGCAGCGTTGATTCTGTTCCTGTATCGGACACGCTTGTTCTGTCTAGTCGTATTGGGAACATGCTTGTTCTTAAGTTATAGTTGTATTGTCGGGAACACGTTTGTCCCAGAGCTATCTGGTTGTTATTGGAACATGCTTGTTCTGAAAGCTGTAGTCATATTGAGAACATGCTTGTTCTTAAGTTCTAGCTGTATTGTTGGGAACATGCTTGTCCCAGAGCTATCTGGTTGTTATTCGGAACATGCTTGTTCTGAAAGCTGTAGTTGTATTGGGAACATGCTTGTTCTTAAGCTTGGTTGTTATTGAGAACATGCTTGTTCTTAAGTTATAGTTGTATTGTCGGGAACACGCTTGTCCCAGAGCTATCTGGTTGTTATTGGAACATGCTTGTTCTAAAAGCTGTAGTTGTATTGGGAACATGCTTGTTCTTAAGCTTGGTTGTTATTGGAACATGCTTGTTCTTAAGTTATAGCTGTATTGTTGGGAACACGCTTGTCCCAGAGCTATCTGGTTGTTATTGTTCTAAAAGCTGTAGTTGTATTGGGAACATGCTTGTTCTTAAGCTACCTGGTCGTATTTGGAACATGCTTGTTCTTAAGTTATAGCTGTATTGTTGGGAACATGCTTGTTCCAGAGCAATCCGGTCGTTATTCGGAACATGCTTGTTCTGAAAGCTGTAGTTGAATTGGAACATGTTTTTCTTAAGTCTATCTGGTGTTATTGAGAACATGTTGCTTAAGCTTTTAATGTATTGGCAACATATTCATTGGTCAACTGTTAAAGGCAACAGAATTGTTGCTACAGGTTATGCGGGTTTTGGCAACATATTTGATTGGTCATTGGTTAAGGGCAACATGCTTGTTGCTTAAGGCTTTGAGATTTTGCTATCAGTTTGTGTTGGGGATATCAGCATATGGTTTTGTTTTGGGGGGTTATCGCTGCTGTCCCTGCTCTCATCCATGCTAGGCTGCATGGATGCGCAGGGAGTTCTTGCCCAGAACGGAACCATACCGCCAATCCAAACTGTATGCTAATTGTCAATCATCTTTGACGATAGTGGTCCTGACAGAAATCAAGCGTAGCGTTAGTTCTGGCAGGTCCCGTTAGTCAAGCTCACATCAGCTTATCCCTATTAACCTATGGGCATAATCGACCCTAAGTATTCATATATAAGGTCCCACAGTAGTATTAGCAGTTTTTTGCATTGCTAATAGCTATTACCCTCCGACCCATCCCCAACTCCTCCCTCTGTCCAGTCAGATTCAGCTTCTGATTCGCCTTGAACCAGACTACTTCTAAATGTGTACAAACATTATTGAACTAACGATCTCGCATACATTTAGGTTTGGTTTCTATTCTGTTTCCCTGGGGGGGGGGTGGTGGTGTAATCGCTGCCTCCCTGGCTCTCATCCATGCTAGGCTGCATGGATGCGCAGGGAGTTCTTGCCCAGAACGGAACCATACCACCAATCCAAACTGTATGCTAATTGTCAATCATCTTTGACGATAGTGGTCCTGACAGAAATCTTTGGTTTCCTTGACTAATTTATTAGCTGCTTGTCTACTTTTGAGTATGATTCGGTTAAGTTTAGGGACAGTTTAGTACAGTCCAACAGTGTATTATAGATTAATTTACAAAAATTAATTACCGATGCAATACATGCGTTTAAAAAAATCAATATATATATATATATATTTATTACAGCGTCTAAAAATTTTTACCTTTACATTTTTTTGTATTTATTTGGGTAGTGGAATTCAGCAACACAAGCTTTCATGTTGATGAGTTATTTTATTCGTACAGTTTTGGATGTTTAGTGAATGATGTGTGTAAGGATCCACCCGCCAGCCCAAAAAAGCAGAATCACAGCGGCCTGGTCGAAGGCTTAATGCGTATTCGGTCTTTCACTTGCGCTTCTGATTTTATCAGGACTTGGTTTCAATTTTGTCTAGCTCCGTGTTCAATCTGACTCCAATTTCAAGTGATCAGTTTTTAATTAGAAATATTGCCTAAACTTAATGATCACAAATATTGATTGTATATTAATTTAGATATTTGATTATTCCGGACTCAATACTTTCGATTATCCGTTCACTGGGGACCAAATGTCTCTTAAGTCTCACGCTGGCCTTACAATCACAAACTCGCCAGTCTGATGCTAGTCAGAGGGTGTAGGTAGACTAATACCTATTTTGCCTGTCGCCTACTGCTTGCTTATGACAAAAAGTGTAATTCACTTAGTCCTTTCCCGTACAACTTGCTAACATCGGCGATAGACAGAAATCAGAAGGTCTCCGATGACGTGCCTACTGCTCCTGTCATTCACAAGCCTTCAGTTTGACCTATCCTGGCCATAGATTTGCGGTAACAAAAGCCTCCTCACAGTTTACTAGTCATAATGATTTCAGGAGAGTTCAGAAAAAATCACATAACAATTTATTATCAGTCAGGTAAATAGGTATTATGCCAATTACATAGTCAATTCAAAGATATCAAATCAATACAAGACATCAAATTCTCAAAGACAAATCTAAGAGTAAGATGCATACCTGACTTTTAGAAAAATACATAGTGTGAAGTGTGTGGACACACTTCATACTACGGGCTTTCTGGCAACAGAATCGCCCAGTAATGTTTTGCCACTTTGCTTATATACCCAGACCAGAACAAAGAATTAAAAGACCTTTTGGTTTGTTAGGGTCTCGTAACCCAAAAGGTCACACACCTAGTTTTGGGGATGAAAACAAATGGTTATCAAAGATCTTTATTGGGGCACCTCCCACATGAGAAGATGTTTTGTTTTGTTTATTCTTGCCTGTTCTGTTGATGCGAGAGTGAAACCACCTTACCAGTCGCACCTGAGGTATTTATATTGACCACACATAAAAACAATGAAACAATAGATTTGTGAAATTTGCATGACTGACTGAGACCTGTGGGAAAGGAGAGGGTGTAAGGAGTCAGGAACTCAGCATGGGGGGGAAGAGATGAGATTGGGCCAGCTGTTGTTCTGTGCTTTTTTTCGTAGATCCTATCTTCAGATTAGTGAGTTTTATTATTTTATTACAGGATAGGAATCTTGAATTCAATTTTGGTAAAATCCATCCTTTCATGTGTACTGGCCATCTGTCCTTCGGCCTGAGACACTGGGATAGACTCCAGCATCCCTGTGACCTTACAGAGGACAGGCGGTTTGGAGAATGGACTGATGGATGGATGAATAAAGTGTTTAGTTTCCTTTGATGAAAAACAGCCCTGACTTCTTTTATGATGCTTGAATGTGTCTCAGCTTTTCTTTCATGTGTGGACTCCATGTGGCCATTGGTTTGGACTGTCGCTCATTCTGGGCTTTAAGAAGAGTAAAAGCTCATTGATCTCAAAATTCCTCCCTAATCCGTGTGTTATCGTTACACTGAATGATTATGGCACCAGAAAAAATAAAACTATATGTGGTGAAGCCCCTATAGGGGGTAAAACACAACATGAAACATGAGTTCAACTTGAGTTCAACAAGTTCCTAAATCACCTGTAAATCCAACTCTTACAGTGAGGTATGTCATTGTGGCGGTTAATGAGACAGACTCTGCCTGTTTTGGGGCCCAGAAAGGGCCTTTGGGCATCAGAAAGTGGTGAGGACAGTGGTGCAGTTAGTGGGGAGGGTGTGTCTGAAGTTGTCATGGCAACCAGATACATTCCATGCGGATTTCCTACAAAGGTTGCTTCAAGCACAGAAATATACAGGTGAAGCCTCATTTATACTGATGTACATATTAGGATACTAGCTTATCAGTGTCAGTTCTTAACTGGTCATGCTGATTCAAGCAGGGTCTTTGAGCAGGGTAAACAGAAACAGAAGCACCTAGGTCTCTACTAGTAGCGCATTTAACGGTCATTGCAATCGGGATGGGATCTGCAATGTACAGTGGACAGCTGTACAATCAATCAATCAATAGGTTGAACACACTTTGCAAACGGGCTGTGGTTATTGTTTTATCCATGTCGATGAATTACAGTTCTAACAGAACCTGAGAGAATCGGAAAGCTGGAAATAAACAGAAGGACATAAACCAGTGGTTTTCAATCCTGGTTCTGGGGACCCACCGCTCTGCAAATTTGGTATACCTGGGCGGCCTTATGTTAACAAGCGACACTGAGGGGGGGGTGTACATAAATCATGTCAGCTGCATTATATAGATCCTGGGATTAAAGACAGATATGAGAGTGGCCGGGGTGAAAAAAGATTCATAATCAAAGATTGAAGATCATTAATGTAAAGTATCCACTGGTTTTCGGAGGTATATAATATGTACTACGCTATATTAGGTGTCTTCAACTACTAAATTCCTTACTATACAAAATGCAATAATAAAAAAAATTAGTACACGAACAGGTTAAATATTGTTCCACATATCTGTCAGTAGAGGTATAAGGTGTTGGGGAATAGTAGTATGGGGGGCGAAAATGTGGGTTTGGTAAATGCAGGGGGGAGCCCGAAGTTCATCTCTGGCAGTAGACCATGAGGGGACTGAACAAGCATTAACAGGGTTGATGGTCAGATGAGAGAGTGATGGATGAAAGCGAGCTGAAACTAGATTTAATGAGGCATGACCTGATGCTGCCAGCTAGGCGTGTTCATTGGTAATGCGATTGGGTATAGTGACCATTGTTGAATCCACTGAAGTGGTGGAAGTGTGTAAGTGAGGAAAGTCAACAAACATTGTGGGAGCGGGAAAGTGCCAACACTAGTTACCAGAGAGAGCCGGTTCAGTAAAAAGCGAACAAAGAAGTTATAGGAAAAGCCGACAGCTGCCGATTAAGACTAGCAGAGTGAAGGTTGCATGCACAGAAACAAATAGTACAAATAAGGGAGTGGGATTCAGGACAGACGGAAAGGATATGGTACGAGGGAAGGTGAGAATACAATGGACGAAGAATGCTGGTATAAGCCTAAAAGGTGGCAGGGGAAATTTAGCGACGCGGTCTGGACAGGTGTATCACACGAAGTGCGACTAGACTTTCTTTGGGTTCATGGGGTATTTCCTGTAACCAAAAGAGAGAGAAAAAGGGAGGGGAGGGGAGAGAGGGGAGAATGGAAAAAAAGGGAAAAGGGAAAAAAACAGGGAGTAAAAAAAAAAAAGAGAGACTAGTTTACTTGGTTTATGAACGCCCGTTGAATGGATGGTCTTAAAATTGTGGCTTTGTTACCCTGCCTTGCTTTCCGCTTGTTGAAGCCCTAAGCACTGGCAAGAGTGGATTCCAAATCTTCTATACTTATTTTGTTGGATCTGTCTGCTGCTTTTGATACGGTGAACCACCAGTTTCTCCTGTCAACCCTATTGGAAAATGGCATCTCAGGAACATCTAGCTACTGGGGTGCCTCAGGTCTCAGTACTTGGACCACTTCTCTTCTCTGTCTAGATGGCATCACTAGGTTCTGTCATTCAAAAACATCGGTTTTCATATCACTGCTATGCTGATGAAACTCAACTCTAACTCTCATTCCACCCTGATGATCCAACAATAGCTGCTCGCATCTCAGCATGTCTAAAAGACATTTCTTTTTGGATGTTTGACCTATAGCTTGGTCAACTGGAATCAACTGTCAATAATACAAAAAAACTGTCTTGTGGGTGTTCAAACAAACCCATGATTGAAATATCAAAAAATTCACCATCAACAGGTTAAAAGAATGCTCAGTCAAAAACCAGAACTCACTTCAAAACAGGCTAGAAACCCTTGGAGTTGTGAATTGTATGCTACAGCTTAATGTTCTCAGACCAGCATTGCTGAGAGAGACGCCCGGGAAGGAGAAGAAGGAGGAAAAGAAGGGAAAAGAAAAGAGGAAGGGGAAATGGGAAAAAAAAAAAAAAAAAGGGGAAGTCCTTACAGATTGTTTGCTTTAACAACATTAGAAGATCCGCCCTTTCCTTTCAAACATGCCACAACTCTTGTAATACCAGCTCATGTGTATTCTGCAAAATCCAGTCTGGAACAAAATGATGCAAATTAACTACTACATTGGCAACAGGTCTAAAGATTCAACCAGCCAACTTCGTACAAAGGCGCTCTACAGTTACATCGCGGAACCGTTCCAGCTGCCAAGAGTGAGACATTCTTAGGACGTAGAACGCATGTCATCACCATCTTTCATCCAATTTGCCACTGGCTACCAGTAGCGGCTCGCATTAACTTCAGCATTAAATGTTTGGCCCTACAAACCACCACTGGCTCGAGCACCCCTTTACCTAAGTCCTTACTTCAGCGTTATTTGCTTTCTAGAATATAGCGTTCTGCAAGTGAGCATCTTTTTGTGCCTCTCAAAGAGGCAAAATCCCTTTCACTTACTTTTTCATTAACTTTCCCTCCGGTGAAGACCTGCCCAACTCAATTCCGAGCAGCTGGAGTCCTATAACCGCTCAGAATAACTAAAACCACATCTGTTCCACTTTATTTACCCTTCCAACTCTAAACTTTCTATTCTATTTTATTCTACTTTTCTATTTTATCTCTTTTTATTATTTTTACAAATTTTAACACCACAATACAAACAACACACTAGCTTTCTATTTTTTCCTTTCCTATTTACCTTTTTTTTCTTTGTGTGTGTGTGTGGATAATATATACACCTTGCTACGTGTACTGCGTTAGGCTCACTGAGAATTGTCATTTGCACTTATATATTGTTGCTCTTTTGTTAGTTTTGACTGCTTTTATTGTCCTCATTTCACTGTGTGGGGGGCGGTGGGGGGGGGGGAAAAAAAAAAAAGCGGGCGCTAAATCTAAATGTAAATGTAAGGTGCATCGCATGGACCTCACAGGCTTGCGTTGTTGGGTCCATTGTTTATGGTGCTGAAAGTAGCAGTCATGACTGCTCTTGTGGACTAACTGTGGAGGGTGTTATTCTACTACTTTTCTACTTCTCATCCATGTCCCAAAACAGCATATCATTTAGCTTACACATATACTCTATGGATGTGAGTCAAAGAAACACATTTTATATTTGTATGTGTCTGTAAATGTATCAATGCTTTTCCCCCCTGTTGGATTACAGGAAGCAATACAGAGGCTTAAGAGAACATCTGGCCAGATTTACACTCTTGCTGTGGAGCTCAAGATGAGTAGACCAGCTCTCACTGCTGTCTTTGTAGGTAGGTAGGTTTGTTTGTTTGTAAATAATGTAAAAATAAACATTTTTGTTGTTTTATTCACGTGGATGTCCATTGTTCCAATTTTGCGCTATGGATGCCCAACCATTAACTAGGCTTGGGCCTCAATAAACGTCGACTGGCTGCTTATTAATAGGTTATTAAATGGTTTTGAAGTTGGGAGGTAGTGGGTGCGTACATTACTCTGTGATTCTTGTCATTCACGCACGGGTGAGTATGGCGCGTGGTGTGTTATCATTTGTCGCCTGCTACAAAGCAGAAATTTGGTTACCCGGGCGCGGTGTCTCAGTTGTTTACAAATAGTCCATGTGAGGATTATGTTGTGTCGTAACTTGCATTTGTATTATGTTCTGTATGATCTATGTTCCTAGCATTTCTGCTGACTTCCAGTGGAGCAAAGCCCAATGGCAAGAACAAAAAGCCAAAACAAGGTAGCTGCAATAATTATGCTGATAGTAATATGCATGCTTGAGACATTTTCCACTACATTTTGTTCTTCTGACAGTGCCTCTGCTTTTCCAGTTGTGCCAGCAATAGAATGTGATATGCGGGCTGGGAAGATCAGTCTCCCAGAGTTAATTGTTAAGTGTCCAGCTAACTGCAGGGAGACCAAGGAGAAAGTGTATGGGACGGGTGTATTTGCCTCCATATCCAGTATCTGCAATGCTGCCATTCACAGGTGAGCTCAAAGATTTTGCAGTCTGTGAGACCCAGTGTTCACCTGGTGTTAATGTATGATGAGTATTAGGAAAAATCTTGAATCCCTAGATGAAATCAGAAGTTGTTAACTACTTGAAAAGAAACTGAGACAAACTTCGCACAAATCTGCAAAAATGTGCATCAAACAAAAATTGTTACCCCACATGAATCCAGCTCTTGAAACTGCAGAGGTTCTTGCAAATCTAGTAGTTGTTGGAGTGCAACAAGCAGCTTTATCAGAGATTTTTCAGAACATTTCATTGGTCAGAGAGTATGGGAATCCTGTATATGAGGCTATGGATCTACCTCAGGAGGGGAGAAGATGTCTTTAGAAGTCTTTCACAGCCTTCCATGCTTTGTGAGTGTCTGATCGTCAGTCATCTGTTTCATGATTGTTAAATGTAATCACAACATGCTGAGAGGCTTTAGAGAGTAAGATAATTTAGATGAAGGCTTTAAGGGTCAAGTTCTGACCCTATAAAACTTGATAAATGATCAACTAACACTTGTGGATAAAGGGAACTGGCGTCCAAATGTGGCCGCACCTCCGAACACACATAATGTTGCGGGGGGGGGTTGTTTCGTTTATCCTTGCGTGGTGTATCGGCCAGTGCACATTTGGCTATGTTGGCTGTTTGGTTATCTGGGTCCTCATCTTTTTCTCTCTTCTCTCTCTCTCTCTCTCTCTCTCTCTCTCTCTCTCTCTCTCTCTCTCTCTCCATGATCTCCTGTTCCTCTAATAATTTGGTCAGAATTGGCCAACATTTCACACAGCAATATGCAGCCAGTTTTTAGGCAGATGGCATGCATTTTCTTTGGATTATTTTCTTATTTCATACACCGTGATCAAGCCCTTTTTGCCATTGGATCTCAGTTAAATTTAAGTTACATATCTCGGCTTAATTGATTCAGCCAATGCACAGCATATAGCATTCTTACTTATTTCTAGCATTTTTAACTCAGTATTCACTCTAAGCTACTAAAGCTACCCAAATCACTACAGATCTCGTAGGTAAATACATCTCACATGCATGGTGTTTTTGCTATTATTTTGTTGTCAGCGGAGCCATCACTAACTCTGGAGGAAAGGTAATTGTGATGAAGATGGCAGGACAGGCGATCTACAAGGGTAGCTTTGCCAACGGTGTCCGCTCTCTGTCCTTACCCAACTGGAGAGAATCCTTTTCTGTCTCAGGTAGTGTAGACCTTACCCTGAACAAACACTGTTGGAAAACAACTACATCTATTTGCAAACAGGCTCCGTATAGCATTGAAAAATTGAGAAATATGCCAACACAATATTAAGACACAGTAATTTCATATGAGATGTACTTTAGGTGTAATAGATGTAAATATAGGATTTATATTTATGTGTCAGTGGGTAAACCAAAGAAGGGGGTGATCTACGCATCCACTCTGGGGGGGGGGGGGGGGGGGCTTTGTCTGGACCAAGTCGTGCGCGACCACAGTGAAACAGGTAATCGGTTTTAGCCAGCTAGTAATGCTCATAAAAGTGTTTTTATGTCATTAAGCCTTTCCTCTAACTCAAACTAGCAATGCCAAGATCATGGGTTAAATTCCCAGGGAATGCATAATAGCTAAAAGCAAGTAGTAGGATACAAGGATGAAAGCATCTCCCAAATACATACATGGGGGGGGGTGCAATTGTGGTGGTGGGGCGCTCAGACAGTAGGTTATGATATGTGTGGCATGGGGTGATATGTAATATTGTGTAATGAAAAAAAAGAGTTAAAATAAAAGAACCATTGGTAAATAATTAATGAATATTTGCATTTCCTTAAGTAAATATCATTGCCTTTAAAGCAGCTAAATAATAGTTTATTATTTTATTTATTTATTTACTTATTTTGTCAAATGGTGCATGAAATTCTGAGTAGACCAAGAGATCTAGCTAATATGAGAACAAGATCCCTGGCAGTTAGATTCTACCAGTGTAGCTCAAACTTCCAATCTTAGATCTTCTAAAAACAAAAAGTGGAAAGCATGTCTAAGGAGGTCCCATCTGTGGATTCATGTTCACAATCTTCCAGATTGTCACTGTCCAGTAGCAGCTCATCATCCATTCATGTTTTCCTAAAATGATCCCAAAGACCCGTCATACTCCACAGTGTCACCAGCGACAGAGCCGAGCTCCACTGCAGCCCTGCCCACAACCACACCCATCGCCACAGCCCCACCCATTACCACATCAGCCACGCCACGGGTCACTGTTATTAAAGTCCGCGAGGCAGGTGAGACAGTCTTTTATATATCTGATGCCTTAATTAATTGAAAGAATCATAGTTTATAATAGTAAAATCAATGCCATGCTTTTTATCCATTTGTTCTTGGGTCAGTTTTTCAGTATTCTATTGAAATGAGCATCCTGTCTGGACGATATGGATCAGGTTCCCTCTCTATCCGTCCTCTTTCCTTTCTCTGTTTCTAAAGCAACCTCTTTGTTTCTGATCTAGGCAGCAGTTACCCGTATTTCAGCTCTGTTGCACGTAAGTCAAGCAGGCATGTTGAAGCCTCCCTCACGTGGCATGTGTGTTCTTGTGGCTGCTGTCTGCTGTCATATAATATTATTCAGGGCCCTCTGGGTGTGTTTTTAGTAGTTTACAGAACTAATGGTCTTTTGCAGTTTTCCTTTGGTTCTTTGTTTTTGTAGCATCCGTCTGTGTTTTTGGGGTGTTTGATGGTGTTGGCCTGTGAATCCCTTGTTTTAGTCTAATTCATTTTAAAGTCAGCATGAAACAGCATTTTACTTCCACACTATGATGTATTTCTGAGTATAACAAAGATATTCAATGAAAATAAAATTGTAAGGTGACAATTGTAAAGTGGTTGGAGCAAAGGTTGGTTCAAAGGCAGAATATATTACCATATTTTGATGATGGTTTAAGAATTTTAATTTATTTATTTATTTTTTCACTTTTTTAGAATAACATTCACTGATGAGTCCTGCATAGTAAGACCAGGATTTTATGTTGACTTTAAGGTTGCTGTTACAGCTGAAAAAGAAACCGAATATATCTTGTGCTTCAATATTTGTTTTCTCTAAATACTGCATGTAGGACAGTCCCAGAGCGCCCAAGGAAAGGGTCCTACACAAGGTATGTTTTACTTTGACACTGTCTGTAGTCCTCACATCCTCTGTCAGTAACACAAGCTCTAAATTCTAACCATTACATTTGTCTAAAGCATTTAGAGGCAGCTCCGTCTATGCCAATAGGTTTTCACCTCGCACAAACACAGGTAAACCACACTCCTATTATCTGACTGTGTGTCCTGTCTTGTGATGCTTGCCTGCTGTGTTTAAGGTTTGTTGTACTCTAGTACTTTTTAAAAGTGAACAGGTATAAGGTTTTGCTGGTGATTGTTTGTATCCTCCTGAGCTAGATGAGTGGTGTTGACCCCACTTGCTGTTTTCCTCCATTATTCCTAGCTATTCCTCTCTTGTATGTGTTTGTTTCTTCAATCCAAATATAAAACTGTTTCAAAATCTGTATATGTCACACTTCCTTCTACCAGATGGTGGCGCTATGACTGTGAACCACAATAGCCACATTCATCCAACACCAATTTGATCTAAATCAGAGATTTTCATTACTCTGTGATTATTTACCTAACTCTTCACTAGAAACTCTTACCCGTGGATTGTCCTGTCTTTTGTCTTCGTCTGTCTTCATGGTTACCTGTTGCACTATCCTGCACCTGCAAGATAGAAAGACTATTACCATCTAAGCTAAGTTTGATGAAATTTTCTGGACTCATTGACTTACCTGTTGACATCGCTTGTTTCACACATTACCTGTAAATCAACCTCTGTTGTGGAAATTACCTCAGTGTATCCTGCTCTGTTGGTGACGATATAATTCCTGTTTTCCACAATTAATAGTTGAAGACCAGGAGCACTTACTATCCCCAAAGACAGAACATGCTGTTTTGCATATACGAAAGGCACAGTTCTTAGTATATCACGTTGGTAGATCAGCTCAGACTTTCCATGTGGCTTCTCTTGAATGTGTATGTATTTTGACAGCAGGTGTGCACAGGCCAGAGACGGGCATCACAATCCGAAGACAGTCACATGTTTCCTCAGCTTCAGGTTTGCATGACTCATTCATTCAATTCAGACATCATTCTGTAGCAGCTGAGATGCAGGCATGAGCTTTTGCTTTCTTCTCTCTTGGATATTTTTACATCTGTTTAACATTGTTAAGCAGTTTTCAGTCGGGTACAGCCGCAGTCTGAGAGGAAGCAGCACACGGCGCAGTCTAATCCCAGTAAGTAACTGCAGATGTCTTTGCATGTGTGCTGATACATATCAAACAACACAATTGAAAGTCCAATGCTCTTTTTGATTAGAGGGATCGGGTAAAGCTTTGTCTGAAATTAGCACCTTTAGACATAGCAAGGCTCCCTAGTAATCATGCCCAGATCATACTTGACAATAAATAAATATCAAGTACATCTTGATTATATTTACTTACAGCTTTACCAGCTTACTAGAGTGACATCAGGTAAGTTAAAGGCTAGTTATAAATTAGATACTAAGTGTAAGGCAACTTAGATGAGTGACTACACCATGCACTAGCATACTGTCATTTGGCATGAACAAGGCTCTTATGCTCCTCGCGGATTCTTGAAACTTATCTCAGACAGAAAATATCCAGTGCTTTAATACAACAGTTCAATAAACAGGTCGTTGTTTAAATCGTTTTTTAGACACAATATTGCCACTTATTACTGTCAAACAAAGTTAAAGCTGAATCGACAGTTGTGTCTCTGAGCAACACACAGTTGTGGTGTTTATTTCTGAATAATTCCATGTTTTGAACAAATCGGTTAAGTGAATAATTCAATGACTCACTCACCTGCAGAAAGAATCACTGTAAAATCACCTGACTGATGCACAGACTGACAGTAAGCGGAGTGATACAAACAGTGAAAAGTCCCAGTGCTGCAGGACTAAATAGCAGTGCTTTTGGAATTGTGTTAAACCAGTCTAATTTGTTCTGAACACACATATACCAGTTCCTTATTTTACTGATCTCTCACTTTTAGAACCTCATGTCTTCAGACCATACCTCAACAATTTTTGTCACTTTTTGTGTGTTACTTTTATTTTAATTACATGAAATTAGCAGCTAGCAAAATCAGAAAAAAAATAAAAATAAAATGGCTACTCCCATTAATGCTTGTGTGATATATAAAGTGATTATTTTATCAAAACTGTCTGACTGGAGTTGACCTGACAGTACACACTGTTTGAATCTGAGGGTGAATGATATTGTCACAGGCTGGCCAGTATAAAGCGCCACGACGAAGGAGTAGAGTCCAAGAAAGTCATTTTAATAAATCCACAGGGAGAACAGAACATCCACATAGATACAATACAATATCAGACCCTGAACTGAGGAAGACACAGGGTTTAATGGGGAAGGTAGTCAGGAAGAACTGACACAGGTGTGGAGCAATTGATAACTAAGGAAACAAACTAGTTGAGGGAAAACCTTTACAAAGGAAACAGAACTATATAAGTTACATTAACTACTGCCCCCCCCCTGGAAGTGTGCCTCGCGCCGGGACGAGTCCTACTGAGCGGGAGTGAGGGTGTGTTCGAGCAGGAGGCTGAGGGGCAACGGGCGTCAAAAGGTGAAAGGACACAGTCCCATATAGCCAGGGCAGAGTATACGTTGGAGGAGCAGAGGAGCCATGTGAGATCCAGACGTCATCCAGACAGAGGCCCACGGTGGAGGTCGCCGAGAGGAGCAATGTGATGTAGGGCTTGCGACACCATGGGGCCGACTGAACTAGATGGAGCCAATTTAAAAGGATGCCCAGGATGGAGATGAGAGCCGCAGAGCCAGGGTGACAACGAGGTTCCGGAGGGCCAAGGCGGAGCAGACCCTCAGTCGCCGAGGCAGAGGCGGTTTCCGGTAGACCATGGGGGACCGAGCGACAGAGGCCAAATCGAGCTGGAGTTAAGGATGACCAATGGAGACAAAGGGATGTAGGGACAGGCGAAGCCGGGGATCTTCACGCCTAGGCGGAGCTGGAGACTGGTAGTCCCGAGGTGGATCAGAGCGCCCAGATGGCGCTGACTGAGGGTGGGCTGAGGGACTGACAGGCACCAGCGGAGATAGGATTGAGGAACTGGCTGGTTTTAGGAGAGGAGGAGGGAGAGGGAGGCTGGGAGGGAACAGGAGAAAAGTAGCTGGGCAGAATCAGCGTAATTGAGGCTCAGGCTCCTGGGCGATGATCCGCTCTGTCGTATACATAGGTGCAGGCTCGTTGATCGTGGTGGGTTCGGGCTCTCCATCTGCAGTGGGCTCAGACAACCTCCGTGCAGCAGGAATGGTGACCGCTGGCGGGCTCTGGATCAGGTTGGGGAAATTCTCCTTGGGACCGTCACTGGGCTGGCGTGCCCTTACAACAAAACCGCTTGTTCAAACGGTGTAAGAAACCAATCTCAACGGAGTGTCTGAAGTGAGTAGCATGCAGACTAAACGTTGTAGTATAGTCCGCCAGTGAACGTCCGTCGGCTCCAGGCAGAGAATTGGATGGCTGGTAAATCCATTTCGAACTGGGAGAGGAAAAAACCAAAAACCCAAAAGGGAACTAGTCTGTCACTGGCTATCCCAGTATAAAGCGCACTACGAGGAGTCCCAGAAGTAATTTTATTAAATCCCTGGAAACATAACAACACATAGGTACAAAACAAATGCAACCTTGAACTGAGGAGACGCAGGGTGTAAATACAGGGGAAGGTAATCAAGACGAACTGAAACAGGGTGTAGCAATTGGTAACTACGGAACAAAACTTATAGCAAAACTATGACAAAGGCAACAGAACTAAATATACACTGACGATATATTGAAATGACAGACACATAAAAGCATGGAACATGAAATCAATGGATTCACCAAAATATCCACCTAACAGATTATCTATTAATATAGATATTTCCTTGCTATTATACGTACTTGTTTCTAAAGTCTCAGTTCTAAAGTCTTATATGTAATATTTCTTTCTCATCTCCCCTATTTACATTCTTGCAATAAGAATTGGCCGCACACTGCAACGCACACCTATGGGTTCTCTGGCACCAGAATACGCAGCCAGTCTCAGAAATCATCTGCAGGTCTCATCATCCAGTTTCATAACATAACCCCTATAAGTTGAGCAATAAAAGAAATCACCGTAGACTACATTTATTTAAAATTTATTTAATTTTAATTATTCTTTTTCCACGTGATATCCGGAACACATAATAATTAATTCTAATAAAATATGGACCTGAGAACCCTACCCTCACTTTCTGTGTGTCAATCGTACCACTCTGTGCCAACACAGCTATAATGGAGCGGACTGAGTACCTGTGATCCCCCGCAGATAAGGGTTTTCAATGTACTGTTGTTTCTTCCACGGTAGTACCAGAGGAGACTCAAGAAACCCATAATCTGAATTATGGCTCATAATATGCATAGCAATTCTGTTTTGTGATATCACCTGCATCAATCAATTGTACCACCGGTTTCCTCAGATATCTGCTACTCAACTGTTCTTTTTTTTTTGTTTGTTTTCAGCCCTGCGCTTATTCCGTTATGCAGTGTTTAAATAGCCCATCCCACTAGCTTTCAAGTATATCACGTCCCATGGGCGCAATGTGCAACCCTATGAGATCAAAACCATTCAGAGCACATGTGTTTTCTTCTGCTGTGCTGGATCTTTATGACTACCTTCTTCAAATCAATGTCAGAAGAATAGGTTGTAAGCTACAGGTTTTGGTCTCTTCTTTACAGCCTTTGTTGGTCAGGGGGTTTTTTTCCATTTGCTTTTCTTTCCTTTTTTTTTTTGCTGACCCATTCACACAGGCATTATGGTAATGCACTATGCTGAACTAACTGTTCCTGCAAATGCTGCCTCTATTCTGCAGTTCTTGACCCAAGGCCTGATAACACTGAGTATGAGCACTGGCTGAATAACTCTGGACAGTATCGTAAGTATTTTCATTTCATTTTGGAATAATGCATTTATGGGGCAAGCACCAAAAAGAGTATATGTACTCATTTAGTACATGCTATAATACAAATCATGCCTGGATTAATGAGAAAAAAAATTAAGCATTTGGCAGGCCCCCACCTTTACTGTATATTTTTCAAAACATCAGGCCTTATAGCCGTGAAATGTGGGCACACCTCCAGTGAGTATGTTACTGGTTGTGTAACTGTAGTGAGGAGGGGGTCAACATCTCTGTGAGTCACTGTGTCTTTGTGAAAACGGAGGCCTGATTCGTGAGTACATGATTTCTGTTTTCAGCTCCTGAGCCAGAAGACCACAAGCCTCCATCTGATACGAGGCACACCAGAGGTGTGTCAAAGGCACAAGCACATTTGTATATGAAAGTCCACAGTTTCCTCACAGTGCACAATACTGCTATATAGCCCTGCTTCAGAAACTATGACTGAATGCAGGATGTTTCTTTTTTTTTAATGATTGCGTGATGTATATTATTTAGTTTGTGATTACTGTCACAGAGTTGCTTGCTGGGTCAAACCCATTCGAGTCAAGTGAGACAACTAACTAGATTTTTTTTGCAGCATAGGTTCAGTTGAACATATTTACATTTTTGCAAAACTCCAAAACATACCTATACATACACTTCACTGCATTTTCCAGTTGAAATGAACACTATTAGCAGTAAAACACCAACACTTTTCTTCTGCTTCTTCTTTGCCTAGAGATTGAGTACTCTTTCAGAAAATATGTAATAGCACCTCCTACCATAAAACGGCAAAAACACGGAAGCCAGAAAACTCTGTCAATGGCCAGTAAAGTGTTAATAAAGACTTATTTTCACGTGGTCCCTTGTGCAATACTATGTTATGACCTCAAAACACTTTTACACTCATCAAAATGGGTATCATGAAAATTGCATGTTATTTTTATTTAGTACTGTCCTGAATAAGTTATTTCACATAACAGATGTTTACATATTCTCCACAAGAAAAAATAATAACTGAATTTTATAAAAATGACCCCATTCAAAAGTATCTTAATACTATGTGTCATTTCCTGGACTGTTTTTATATTTTGTTTTCTGATAGTTGTTCATGAGTCTCTTTTTGTCCTGAGCAGTTCAGCTGTCCACTTTTTATCAGAAAAATCCTCCAGCTCCTGCACATTCTTTGGTTTTCCAGCATCTTCTGTATATAAACCCTTTCCAACAGTGACTATGATTTTGAAATCCATATTTTCACACTGAGGACAACTTTACGATTTCATTCAACATTACTGATTGCTCTAAGAAGTCAACTGATGCATTAAGCTGAAGGGTGTACTTTTGAAATTGAGGATGATCAGGGTAAATTGTCTTTATTTTGTCTTCTGGGAAACATGTAACTATCTTCTGTAGCTTCTTAAGGGCAGTACTAAATGAAAAATATATGATCTTTAATCAAAATAAGAAAAATGTACACATCATCATCCGGCTTTATTACATGTTTATTACATGGTTTGCAATCAAAAGTGAAGTAACTTGATCAGCAAAATCCAGTACCAGGGTCGTATAGCCTTTCCCCCATTAAAGCACTTTTTTCAGTTATATAGGCTAATAATTGTATTTTAAATTTGGGCTTGATAATATATGGTCATACAAATAGTTCTTTAATGTACTGTAGATAAGGTACAGGATTTTCCTGACATGTAATTGTAACATCCTCTCATCTCTCAGGTTTCAGCGCACGAGGGCACGACTGAACATTCCTTCATGCTCCTTCAAAACTGTCACTGATTATGAGACTATTATTCACTTCCTTTCATGACTCTCATTTTATTCTCATCTTGTCTTTGTAGACTGTAAAGTTGATATTGCATTCCTCGTGGATGGCAGCTGGAGCATTGGGAAACGCCGTTTTAAGATTCAGAAAGACTTCCTTGTGGAAGTTTCTCAGGTCATTAATGTGGGTGTTGCTGGACCCATGATGGGCATCATTCAATACGGGTAATAGTGTGTCCCAGTGCCAGAAAACACTCAAATACTAATAAGAACAAGTGAGGGACTGTCACATAAAACCAACATTATAGTTTTGGTAGATATTCATATGTAAAATTTGGTTTTTAGCATACATAGATTTTCACTCATTTGGATAGCCACTGAAACATAGAGTATCAATATACTGACACTGTCTAAAATGAAAACACATTTACACAAGAACATCACATGTGTATGTATCCTTCGGTGATCGTACAATTTAGAATTTAAGGAACTTATAGCATGATTTAATTTAGATATATTATTCAATGAACTCAGTCATCTATAGTGGCACATTTGCACATCTCTAAATTAAGCTCCATGCTTTATAATTACATTCATATTATGCATTTTAGTGTGTACCCAACGTACCAAAACATACATGTACACGTAGATCACCCTGATATAACGTGTCAACATTTCATTTTCTGATCCAGGGATGATCCAGTCACAGAATTCAGTCTAAAACAGTTCTCCAACTCCAAGGATCTGAAGCCGGCCATCAGCAAAATAGTCCAGAAGGGCGGTCTGTCCAATGTAGGTGAGTGAATAACCCTAGACTATACCCTAAAGGCCAAAGAGCAGAAGTCGTCACACGGTGTCACTGAATTTCACCCTGTTTGCACATCTCAGTTCCAAATTAGATCTAAATCTGAGCTGGCAACTGTGGCTAAATTACAGGGCTGGTGCCACTCTGTGGTGTTGTTGTGCAAGCTGACCAAATGCCTGAGGTTTATCCAACCTAGAGATTACTTTTCACATTGGTTGTATGGTTTGTGTTATAGATAGTGTCTCACTTTAATATAACAGTGGAATCCTGTAAAAAAGCAGCTGCCCTCTCTAGCGGAGCTATAAAGTCAAAGATAGCCTGAGGACACAACATTATCTGGTTGGATGATGTTAAATCAGTACCGTAGCACTTCATCTTCTGTATATGATTTACACAAACCTGTTTGTTTGGACTCTGAAATCCCTGAGGGCTGGAGTGAACCCAAAAACTATTTGGGCACTAAAGACATGCGCAATATCTAACTTGATACATCCACTAAAAATCACCAAAACACTGGCTGATTAAAATACATTAAGCATAAATGATAGTGAAAAGTGAACGTTAGTAAAGAGACACTTAAAGAGACAGACACTTGATCTAAAAGCTGGAAGATACTACATGATTTTTTTAAAACACTAGACATCATACATTTGCTGGCTTTTGTAAAAGGTTAGAGAGGGGGAAAAAACGAAAAATTCATACACTAAACAATCTTTATCCATCATATACTACATAATTTTACCTGAAATCAGTCAACTTTGACTGACCAAAGTCTGCAGAGCATTGTAACCAGCATTGACTCATGCAGACTGTAAAACGGGGCAAAAATCTGGGCAAAAGTCATGTACGTTTTAGCAACCTTAATGCAGCAACATTCAGAAGGTTTTAGGTGTGCCTTACATTCCCCAGTACTCATTTGGGTCCATTTCATGTGGCATTTCAATAACTACGGACATTTAAAAGTGGTGGAAACAAAGATAAAGAGATGCTTTGCAGTTTTAGTAACTGCTGCATTGATAGTTTTCAGCAGTGGCGTGCTGCACTCTTGCCTTTTCCTGAAGTCCTGGAAGCATTTAAAGAAAGTATTTCAGGGCAGAGACTGGACACGAAACAGTGCTGCAATTGAAACAGCAGAGTGTGTTTTCAGGGAGGAAGGCTGATGGAACTGTAGCTGTTTTGTTCTGACTCTGGCTCTGTGGTCCTTTAAGGGAAGGCCATCTCCTACATCAACAAGCATTTCTTCAGTGATGCTAATGGGAACAGAGGTGGGGCACCCAATGTGGCTGTGGTTCTGGTGGACGGCTGGCCCACTGACAAAGTGGAGGAGGCCTCACGTCTGGCCAGAGAGTCAGGCATCAACATCTTCTTTGTCACCATAGAGGGCCCAGATGAGAATGAAAAACAGAACGTGATGGAGACCAACTTTGTTGACAAGGTATCAATATTGATTAAGGTGGGGTGTACACATACCGGAATTTCATGGCAATTTGGGGACACAGAGGGAACTTTATTTCTTGTTTTGGTCTGTAGGCAGTGTGCAGAACCAATGGCTTCTTCTCGCTCTCTATCTCAAGCTGGTTCGCCTTGCGCAAAGAAGTGCAGTCTCTGGTGAAGCGTGTGTGCGACACAGACCGCCTGGTGTGCAGTAAGACCTGCCTTAACGCCAACGACATTGCCTTCGTCATCGACGGCTCCAGCAGTGTGGGAACCGGAAACTTCCGCACCGTGCTCCAGTTCGTCTCAAACGTGACGCAGGAATTTGAGATCTCGGACACGGATACGCGTGTAGGAATCATACAGTACACGTATGAGCAGAGGCTTGAGTTTGCTTTTGGTCAACACAACAACAAAGCTGATCTGCTGAATGCTATCAAGCGTATAAACTACTGGAGCGGAGGTACCAGCACGGGAGCCGCCATCACATTTGCTGCAGATCAACTCTTCAGCAAATCCAAACCCAACAAGCGCAAGATCATGATTGTCATCACGGACGGACGCTCCTACGATGATGTGAGGGCCCCGGCGCTGGCGGTACATCGTAAAGGTGAGTGCGGTGGAACGCAGTAGGTCCCTAGGTCAGCACCTGTGGTCGTTTCTGGAGCAGTCAGTGACTGCTCTATAGGAATGTTGTTCCAGGATGTAGATCCAGAAACATGAATAAATCACATTAAACGGCAGAATACACCGTAGCTAGAAATTCAATGATAAAAGTACTTCTTTTAGAGGATGTATTTATGGTGTCTGTAGTGTCTACAGATGTGATGGAAGTTGACTTTCAGACCAGCGCTGCCTACATTTTTGAAGTATTGTACTCTCCCGTATCTCATGCACCAGGTGTGATCGCGTACTCCATTGGTATAGTCTGGGCCATACAGGACGAGCTGGAATACATCGCCACCGACCCCGACAGAGACCACTCTTTCTTTGTGGATGAGTTTGACAACCTCTACAAGTATGTACCAAAGATTATTCACAACATCTGCAATGAGTTCAACTCCCAACCACGTAACTGAACCAGGCCTTCAGATGAAAATTGTGGAATATCACCAAAAATCCAAGGAGTAAGTGCATTACCACACAGTTAGAAATACAGTGTTACAAATTTAGCATACTGTAGTTAGAAGCCTTACTTTCTGGATGAAAAGCTCAGAGGACGCCAGCATGTTTCCAGATTTGATTTTTGTGCAATTTAAACAAAATAGAGTGTGGAAATGGTAAGATGGCAGTGATGTGTTTTCGGTGATTTTGATTAATATGTGATAACGGAGACAGATTGTCTGATGTGCACAGCAATATAGGTATAATAAAACACTTTCTTACAGTTTTGCGTATGGCGGTTCAGTTCAAGATTATTAATCAGTTGCATGCTGAACAAATAATAGAAAAAATTCACATATATTTCTTATAATATATATATATATATATATATTAATATACTTCTTTGTTTCTAGCTATTTTTTCTGCACAAGAGATGTCACCAAAAATGTAACCTTATTGTTCAGGAGACATGTAGATGCTAATTTCAAGCTAGGATGTTTAATGCATGCTACAACGACTGGGTTACTGTAATTTACAAGATATTTTTCAGCAGGTGACCAGTAGTGGAGTATTATGAGCGTTTTGACAACACGTTACAGAGAATACAAGTACATTTAAAAAAGAATGGCAATATTCCAGAAGCTCCTGTTTTGTGGTTTTATGACTCCTAACTGTTCTAACAGAATGGTTTATTTTTTCTTGTCAATTTAAATTCATATAATGTAATTTTTGTATTTGTATATATATATAAAAAATTGCTTGTATTTTTGTCAACTGATCAAATATTTTAATGCAGTTTTTAATAAAATGATTATTGAAAACCAGCAAATTTACGGTTTTGGATTGAAATGTACACTGTCTGGGAGAGATATCTTTGATCACCTTTATTTTTTTATCTAGTATGTATTTGTTGTTTGTTTGTTTTATTAATTAATTAATTTTATTTTTTACATTCAGCCACCCTTGATACGCGTTTATATGCATGTGATAAAACACACACCCACAACCTCACTCACTCACTCCCTTCACCACACACACACAGCACACACACACACTCTCACACACACTCACACACCCAATAAATAGACCACTGTAGACATGAAATCTGAGAACAAGACAGTCCTCTTGTGGCATGATGGTGAACTGTTCTAGCTGCTCTGATCAAGACACTTAGGGCTGGATATACTGTATGCATGTGCATTCTAGGCCAGTGTTTCCCAACCTTTTTTTAGTTGCGGCACCCTTTGGAAATTTTAACAAACTTCTGGCACCCTACAAAATTAATTTTGTCACAATATTTGATTCTAATTCGATATGATAAGCTGAATTATATATTCGGTAACGGGAAGAAACCGGATATACTGTCATACAGATACGTTTAATATTATTACATTTTTTTGTCCATCAATGGTGGCAATCAGTATGCTAATTTCTAATGAGGAGAGCAATTTATTTGACAGATTTTAATGTAGGCTTTTTAAAATTATTTTTATTTAATTACCATTATAACTAGCTATCTCACAAATTTTTGCTCACTCAGTGTTTTTTTTATTTTACAGTGGGGTAATTTTGGTGCAGTAGCACGAGATAGCTTGATTTCAAACTTTGAATCGAATAAAATTAATCAAGCTCTAATAAAATAACAAATAAAGAAATTAATAATGATAGCACAATAAAAAATAACGACAGGCCTTTGAATTAAATAAATTGCTTTTTAGTTTTCCAGGTAGGTCTAACAGTAGGGCTATTTTTTTTTTTTTTACCAATTATCCAAATAATGTTTAGTCCTAGAAAGCTATTATTATCAGAACACATGAGCATAACATGCGGTTAGCAGATCAATGAATGAGAGGGCAGCGTTACCAGAGTTGCTCATATACCACACCTTGTTACAACACAGTAGGGCTATTGCAGACAGAAACAATACTGTACTACATCGATGTTTCCTGTCGGCTTGATTTTTGAGTGGACTTTGCTGTTCCGATGAGCATGAGCAGTATACAAGTAGAGCGACTGAGCAGAGCGCACACGCATAGAGCGGATAATACGCAGAGCGTCACACAATGCACACTGAAAGTGAAACCTGAGCGGTGAACTCATTTTCGGCAGCCTTAATTTCTGTGCATCTCTAATTATTGGCGATATCAGAAATGGATATATATAATAGATGCTTTTTTGTACATTTTAGCAATTTAGAAATATTAAAAAATGATTTTTTACAGGGCACCCCTGCTCTCGACAGACGGCACCCCGATTGGGAAACACTGTTCTAGGCACATGCTTATGCTTGTGTGTCCACGGTGGACCAGTATTATTCTTGTAGTAGCATTAGATATTTGCTCATGCTGATACATCAAGTTCAAAACTGCTGAGTAACAACCTGCCTGCTAGTCAACATCATTTAGTGTAGCATTTTATACAAAGCAGCAAAATGCAATAAAATAAATGGTGATATTAAATGAATCTGTCCAAACATTCAAAAGAGAACCATTATTGATGCCACATAATTTGGCTGACAGATGCACAAGTGCTATTTCAAAGATGAAAAAAAAGGTGGAATATGTTTACTCATGGTATCAGAGGATTTCTTTTTCATTGGCCTGTTTAAAGGGCTAATAAAAACATAAAATGTCTTGTGATGGTGAAAATTTTTTTTGAAGCTCATTAGAAGAGGAAAATTGGTATAATGCATTTAAGATGACTTGACAAAAGCAAATGTAGTATAGGCTTACTTTTTTATTACATTTTAAATAAGTAATAAGATGTATGCCAATAAAGGTTTTTTTTTTTTTTTGTGACAGTGCCAGTGGAGAACAATTTTAATTCCTATTTGCTTTTCACAATACACTGGTTCCAAAGCAGCTTTAGAGAAATCAGTTACATGTCTCTGAATCTTAATGCCTATTTTCCACATATAGCATTTTAAAGCTGGGCAATAGATAATTAATTTACATCTGACACACAATATAAACCAGCAGGCAGTTGGACTTGAAGTGATGCCTCCTAAAAGTGTTTAAGGAGGCCTATTACCACACTAATAAAAGCATGTGTTGCGAATTAGAAATCTACTTTCTGAATTTAGTTAAACCTTTTTACAAACATTGTTGATCTTCTTTTGGAACATAATCATGGTGATCCTCACCTATTAATTAATGAATAGTATGATAACTTGAAAACTGGGCAGTGATTTTCCAGTTCACCATCCTGCTTTGCGTAGACTGGGATAAGATAGTAAATGAGTTGGAATCAGGAAATGATTGTGCGAATGGCCCGCGCCTGCAATATTTTTATGAGGTAGATAAAGGTGAGATACAAATTTATAATAGTAGAGTATGAACAATGGGAGATTTCTGAATCTACATCTTAATATACTAAAGAATTTTTTGTAAAATTTTTACAAACGCACTGTATTATGGCCCGTTACAACACTAAACACTAAACCCTTGCAGAAACATGTCAGCAGCCTGTCTAAACCTATCCATCACCGCGAATATATTCCTTGATTTCGGCCCGAGGAACAGGTCACTGCATGATTCCACAAATAGCATGAGGTGACATGTGAAATTATTTTGCAATGTCTATGATAGCTTGCAGATACGTTTGGCCGTAATCTGCAGTGCCTCTTACTGCTGTATAAAACTGCACGTCCATTTAAATTAACATACCAGCGCGTTGAGTTACTGTCACGGTACTGAAGAGGCGAAGACCTCAGTTTCAGCAGATGGGGTTTCTTTTTTAGAATTCACAAATAACACAAATGAAACCACCGGCCGAGGGGGAAAACGCCACCGTACACAAATGCATCACCACGAGTACATAAACGAGCACAGGGTATACCAAAATCACAAAGGTGTGCACCGCCCTCAGTGAGACAAACAAGCCCGAACAGAAAACCCAGGAGCTTATAGGAAGAGTAATCAGTAACGCTGGTACAAATCAATCCATACTGAGGATAATGAGAAACAGTGAGTGAGTGAAAGGAAAAGAGTCCCGGACGGATGGAACTGGGCGATCCCCTGGTTTGGCTCTCGTGAACGTCGGGAAGCCGTTTCTTTAGGAGGTTCCTGTAGGGATCTTGTTCTGGTGTCCGTGTGTAGAGGGACCTGGAACTGGCCGACTGGTGGTAATGGGAACCCAGGGCAGAACCACGGCCACCACCGCGGTTTGTGTGAGTCGGCGCCTGGCACGGGAAAGCGGGCCTCCGCCGCTTCGTGAGAACTATAGGGGCCCCGCGCACCTGGGGGCGTTGGCGCTGCGAGCTGGACCCCGACGCCCTCGGTGAACTGCGATCTGACACCGCCGCCTCGGGGGAACTGCGATCGGACACCGCCGCCTCGGGGGAACTGAGAGCGGCCACCGCCGCTTCTGGAGCCTCGTGAGCGAGCACCGCCGCCTCGGGGGAACTGCGAGCGGACACCTCGCGCGCCTTGAGGTCGCGATCAGCCCCGCGCCTCGGTCAACCGAGAGCGGACACCGCCGCTTCTGGAGCTTTGTGAGCGGACACCGCTGCCTTGGGAGGATCGTGAGCGGGCACCGCCGCTTCGGGGGAACTGAGAGCAGGCACCGCCGCTTCGGGTACATCGTGAGCGGGCACCGCCACTTTGGGTACCTCGTGAGCGGGCACCGCCACCTCGGAAGGATCGTGAGCGGACGCTGCTGCCTCGGGGGAACTGAGAGCAGCCACCGCCGCCTCGGGGGAACTGAGAGCGGCCACCTCTGCTTCCGGAGCCTTGTGAGTGGGCACCGCCGCTTTGAGAACATCCTGAGCGGCCACCGCTGCCTCGGGGAAACTGAGAGAGGCCACCGCCGATTCCAGAGCTTTGTGAGCGGGTACCGCCGCTTTGGGGGAACTGCGAGCGGCCACCGCCGCTCGGGAAACTGAGACAGCCACCGCCACTTTCCGGCTTTGTGATCATACAAAACCGCCGATCGGGTACCTCTTGATCGGTACACCGCCGGCTTCGAGGAACTGAGAGCTGCCACCGCCGCCTCGGGGACGCGGAGAGTGGGCACCGCCGCTTCGGAGGCTCGTGAACGTGCACCGCCGCCTCGTGAGGCTCGTGAGCGGCCCTCGCCGCTCGGAAAGGCTTAGTGAGCGGCGCCTCCACCTCGGGGGGAATTCTAATATTGGACAACAACGCGCCGCTTCTGGAGCTATCTTTGAGCGAATCCGCCGCCACCTCAAGGGGATCCTGAGCGGGCACATCCACTTTGCAAACATTGTGAACAGGCCCAGCCACCTCGGGCCATCGCCTCCCTCACCGACATCGGTGGTGGATCCTCCACGCTGCGTCTCAGCCCGGGATGTTCAGAGAATGACCCCCCAAACCCGGAAGTGGCCGACACGACCTGAGGAGGCTCTGGAACGGCAGCCCAGACTGGGAGGGGTGCACCCTCCAGCAGTTCCACCTCCCTTAAATAGATGATGTGGTTGACCATCTCCCAATAGGACCACGTATCTAGCTCCCCCAGCTCCTCCCAGTTGACGGGCTCGTCCAGGCCCGCTAGAAACAGGTGGATGAGGGTGTTCTCCTCCAGCCCGATCTCCTGGCCTGCATCGAAGAGGTCCTCGGCGTACAGCCCAAAGGGGCGATTGTCTTGTGGGCAGGGATGCAGCCCATTGGCAAGGGCCTGGATCCTCGGTCGTCCGGGAGATGGATATAAAAAAAAATCCCCATCGCCGCGGAGTCTTCAAATGGCTTGTTTGTACTGTCACGGTACGGAAGAGGCGAAGACTCAAGTGCAGGCAGAAGGGGTCTTTATTTCTAATTCACAAAAATAAACAATAAACACAACTGAAACCACCCCAAAGGGGAAAAAGCCAGAGTAACATAAAAGCTCACCACAAGACATAAACTGAGCACAGGGTAGACACAAATCAAAGGTGTGCACCGACACCTAAGTGAGACAAACAAGCCCAGAACAGAAAACACAGGGAGCTTATGAGGAAGAGGTAATCAGGTAAACAGCTGGGACAAATCAATCAATAATGAGATAATGAGAAAACAGGTGAGTGGAGTGAAGGAAAAAGAGTCCGGGAGGATGGGAAATGGCGACCTCTGGCGACCACCAGACTCAGATCCCTGACAGTTACAAAGTATAATCTATTAATTAAAAATAGGGTTAAAAATAGGTTTGTGGTTTCTACTGTAGAGTTGGTGGCCTGGATGAGTGTGCATTATATGCCCACAATTCATTACAAATAGTATTTAAAGACACCTAGACCTGGTCACCCAGAACCGTATTGATTACTATAGGCAAAACCATGATTAATAGGATTAAAGTTATATTCAGCTAAATTAATATATTTAAATTCAGGAATGACATCTCTTCTTTCCTTTGATATCTATGAAATATTTCTAAAACAATGAAATGTGATTTTTATTTTTTTTGTAGGAGACTCTTTAATGTTTTTTTCTGTCATCTTCTAAGCGCCCGTTCAGTCTATTGTCCGTAATGTCTTGATTGCATGCTTCATTAATGTTTTGTCCTTGTTACGTAGCCTAAGACTTTACAAAACTATATAACAAACTTTTTTATTATGAAATTAATTTTAAAGCAAAATTTAGGACATATCATCTCATCATTTTAAAGCGCATTTACCAAAATTAATCATGAAAGATCTATTTTTAGGCTAAGTTATTATACACTTAATTCTCTGTTGCACTTTGTCTTTTTGCGCACATGCACAGGCATCTTTAAATCTGAAAAAAAAGCTGGTAGCCACATTATATATATTTTAAAACTTTAACAACTGAATAAAGTTACATTTACACAATAAATTAATACTACACATGGGCTAATAATAGGCTATACATGATCTCCTGAATGCCACATGCAGCGCGAGGGCAATAAATTGTTAACAAAGCACATCAAATAATTATCCACTTTACACTCATGCACTCATCTGTAAATACATTTTACAATGTCTGAATTACCATATCAGATATGTGTGTCTAATACTATTTTATTTATATTTTATTGTGACAATGCACCAAGGTGAATACAGCTCAATTTTCAGTCAAGCAATGAGTTAATGCATAAATAAATAGGAAACATGAATAAATGAGTAAAAAGAATGAATAAAAGTAAGCACCACAATAAATAAATACATTACAAGTGAACAACACATGAAACAAGCTGTATTCAAATTTAGATCCCCCATCCTACTGCCATCTCAAACCAGCTGTGCCAATTCTGCGCTGACCAACCACCGTGCCCCCTTCACCTGTCTCTGCCGTCACACGTCCTCATCACTTGCAGTCAGACTGATCTGATCATGGATGGACGAGGGAGCATCAGGCTGTCCCTTGCTGATGACCCATCTGCCCTCATCAGCCATCAGAGAGCCTTACAGAACCTGTTCAAGCTCGTTCCAGCAGCCAAGCACTCCTGGTGTGAACTTTCCGCTTTTCCACTGCGGGTACGACCGGCTCGGGTACTCTCGCACAGCATGTTTGGCTTGGCACGGTTTGTGTTTTCCACTGCAGTTCAGTACCGTAGAGGTGGCGGGATTATTCACATTCGTTATAGGTTGCGCCGCTCTACTTCCACAACTCCTAACAAATCGGTTAAACTTTACTTGAAGGGGTGTGCATAATACTGACATGACACCTTCATAATCATGTCATGACACATACATAATCATGACATGACTCATTTCATGAATATGAAGTTTTTTATGCATGTTTATATGCATGTTTATGTGTCTTTCGCTCAGTTATGTAATTTTTAATGCCAAGATGACATTGTTTGAGATGTCTTTGTTATGGGTTATGGTTAGGGGTAAGGGTAGGGGTAGGGGTAGGGTTGGGTTAGGGTTAGGTCAAATAATGTCATATTTGTATTAAAAATGACGTATCTGAGCGAATGACACTTAATGACAGTTGTCATAAACGTGCATAAAACCTCCTTCATATTCATGACATATGTCATGTCATGATTATGAATGTGTCATGTCAGTCTTATGCAAACCCCTTCAAGTAAAGTGTTACCAAAAATACTTTTTCATTCCGCGTTGCCCCATCAAGTTCTCGCTGGATCCGCTCCTCTGCTAACAATGAGAGGAATGTCTGTACTTCCGCAACAGACAACAAAACAGCCACCTTTTGGTTGTTAAAGGTGCGCTTGTTCAAAACAGTTGCATTTGATCCTTCGCTGCTGTGCTGATTTAAATCTAGCGGTTCTTTTGTGTTTTGTGTCGCAAGTTCAGTGACGCAGATAGTGACGATTCTCCCTGGCCAATCCGTGATCAGCAGAGTTTAAACACCACGTTTTGATAACGGTACGGTTCACTTGGAACCCCAAACCGAGATGGTACTAAAAAAAGTACCAGGTACCAGGTACTGCACCCAGTTGGACAGAGGTGTAAAGAGTACCTAAAAACCATACTTGAGTAAAAGTACAGATACCCTACAGTGAAAATTACTCCACTACACGTTACAGTCACCATTCCAAAACAACTTGATTCAAGTCTTAGAGTATCTGATTTTAACAGTACTTAAGTATTTTTACTTATACTAAATATAGGCTCAAATATGCACTAGTCAAAGAGACATGCCAGTGAAAAACTGTAATGTTGTGGAGAAGCTGCGGAAAGCAGGCAGAGGCAAGGATCTCTGTGCTGGTATTTCATGGAAAAACTAGAACAAACAATAAGGCAAAAACCAAAGGGAACAAAGAACATAATGACTGGCAAACAGACAACCATTAGGCCTACATTAAACAACTCACAAGGAACTAAAGAACAACTAGGGCTATATATACACACAGGGGGCTAACAAGCTTAACAAGATAAGACACACCTGGGGAGACTAATCAAGGGGAACCAATGAACAAACGGACTACAAACTGACTACAAACACCACGGGAGACAGGAAGTGACATAAAAGTCCAGGGCAAGGCACAGAGCATGAAACAAAAACAAGAAAGAGTTGATTTGTGAGGAGAGTAATCACGTTTATTTTCTAAAACCAAAATAAAACTGAACACCTCAAAATTACAAAACAAACAAACAATATTTTTCAAAAAGGTCTCTTCAGTATAATGGATAAATAAAAAAAGTCAAATTAAAAAGCCGAAGCCTTCTAGCAGTGGATGTGCTGGTTTGGGCCTCATTGCCGGCTGCAGTCATGTCCTCATCTCATACATAAAACACCTCTGATTCACAAATACTTGCTAAGGAACTCGCATTCACATAAATTAGCCTTGTTGACAAGTTTGGGTGAGTAAGGGCAAAACACAGTATCACGTCTTTTGTAGCAGAAATAAACTGCCGCAGAAAAAGCTAGGTCCATGCAAAATGTAATTTGTAACTGCAACACTCATTTAAAAATGTAGTGAAGTAAAGTACGATACTCATTCGAAATGAGTGATAAAGCGTAAAAGTGGCTAAAGCTTATACCGTACAACCTACAAGTCCCCAAAATACTCAAGTACAGTAACTAAGTGCATTTACTCCAATACTTTACAACCCTAGCCAGCCGGAAACCCCCCCAAAAGTGAACCGTACCGTGCCGTACCATGCAGTGGAAAAGTGCCATTAGTGGAGCGAGCCTTTGGCTTGCTGAAAACACACTGGCACTCTATTTTCTTCAGGGCCCTACCGACATGACTGAGGTTGTTGCTGCGCTGTGCTTCACAGTCTCGATCTTCTCAACGGGGACATCGTTGAGTCAGATGATGAGGAAGACCATGATGATGGCCCCCTGAACCCCACAACCTTGAAGCAAGTGTGGAAGAACAATCTGGCTGCCGCTGTGTCTGCTCCAAACATTCATGTGCCTGCTCTCCATGAGCACGACTATCGGTAAAATATTTACACAGGTTAAAACGTTTTACAATTCATGTGTGGGTGTTTTTGTACATTACACCACTCATATTCACACAATATTCATCACGTTATAAATATTTAAATTAATTTATGAATCATTATCTCAAAGTATCATTATCCAATATATATACTGTATATATATTATAGATATTATATCAGTGGGTACGGAAAAGTATTCAGACCCCTTAATTTTTTCACTCTTTGTTATATTGCAGCCATTGCTAAAATCATTTAAGTTAATTTTTTTTCCTCATTAATTTACACACAGCACCCCATATTGACAAAAACACAGAATTGTTGACATTTTTTTGCAGATTTATTAAAAAAGAAAAACTGAAATATCACATGGTCCTAGTATTCAGACCCTTTGCTGTGACACTCATATATTTAACTCGGGTGCTGTCCATTTCTTCTGATCATCCTTGAGATGGTTCTACACCTTCATTTGAGTCCAGCTGTGTTTGATTATACTGATTGGATTTTATTAGGAAAGCCACACACCTGTCTATATAAAGCCTTACAGCTCACAGTGCATGTCAGAGCAAATGAGGATCATGATGTCAAAGGAACTGCCTGAAGAGCTCAAGACAGAATTGTGGCAAGGCACAGATCTGGCCAAGGTTACAAAAAATTTCCTGCTGCACTTAAGGTTCCTAAGAGCACCGTGGCCTCATATCCTTAATGGAAGACGTTTGGGACGACAGAACCCTTCCTAGAGCTGGCCGTCCGGCAAAACTGAGCTATCAGGGGAGAAGAGCCTTAGTGAGAGAGGTAAAGAAGAACCCAAAAATCACTGTGGCTGAGCTCCAGAGATGAAGTCGGGAGATGGGAGAAAGTTGTAGAAAATCAACCATCACTGCAGCCCTCC
>JADLZN010001363.1:0-38686 GCA_018155175.1 Sinocyclocheilus anophthalmus | reverse complement strand
TCATATACCACTGGAAAAAAAAAAAACAGACATCTGACTTTCAGTATTAAGGGAAATTATTTTACCCAAAAACAAACTATGCTCCCGTATCGAGACTGGTTTCTTTAAAATCACAAATCTTTGTATCCCAGTCTATCGTAGGGTCATATGCCAACATTTAAAAACTGAAAAATTAATAACTGTATTTTGCATTCACATGCGGTTTAGAAACACATCTGGGATTAACAAGGCCACCATCGAAAGGGTACGTTTAATTTTCCAGCTGACTGGTTGATAATGTGGTATAAACGAAATTCTCCCCGCTAGTGGAATCCTACAGGGGGAAGGATCGATAGGCTATAATAGGTCCGGGACAACTTCTTTGTAGTGTGTACAGATTGACTTCATTGTGTACCGCAGAACGACATCTCAAGAGAGGATTAATGTATTAATCATTATTATTATAAAAAAGCTAACCGTTTGTGAATACTAGAACGAAGTAAGGCGAATGTATTTGAACACGGCTGAGTTATAATTAACGGTGCTCCAATATTGCTGTTCGGATCAGTTTTAAACCCAAAAAGGGTTACGATGACTGCAGCTTATTAATGTGTCTTATGTGCGATTGACAGTGTTGTCTATTGTTTAATTTCTCATTTGTCTTTGGTAATCTAGAAAATATTAGTGCAGTTTGGCAAATATGGACTAAGTTGGAGAATGCAAGAGCGCTCGTAATGTCTTGATGTTTTTTTTTGAGGTAACTTACCCTCCACGCTTTAGTAACTGTATCTCTATAAGGCTCCAAGTGCAAAGAAAAAGTAAAATGATAAAATTAACTGCTCATAAACCGTTAGTAAGGAATTTGTTCTAGCTCAAAACCGTTTTTTAACAGAAGGAACGAATCAGAACGAACGTAGCAAAGACAGGATTCTGCTCAGAGTGAACCGAATCTTTCCCCGTCGTGTTACAACGCGCTGTCTGTTCTGCAACTGCCAATACTGTGATCAGGACCGAGAGTCCAAATAAGTTGGTTGTTAGAGAATGTGGAATATCGGTCAAGAGGGGACAAACTCCTGAATCGGTGCAGGAAGTCCCAAGCTTTAATGTGCGATTTGTTTTTTGGCTATCCCAAAAGTCAGAGTGTGCCGCAGATTTTCAATAGGTTTGGACGTCTCATGCCAAAGATTGTGCCTATCCTGACCAAAGCCTACATCGAATGGGCATCTTATTATTCAGATGATGCATAATCTCAAGGTTCCAAGGTCAGGGTCATAATTACAATTTTCTACTTTCTATATGCATAGACAAGAAGGTTACTACTATACTTACAACAAAGAACATGAAATCTACATAATTTAAAAATAATATTTAAATGATCGTATCAAAATAAGCAATATAGCCACAATATAGCACATACAAAAAGGTAAAAGATTTCCGGGTCCGATGGCTTGTTCGTTGAGATGCTTTTTGAAAGAATAGACTAGCTCTTTAGTACGACAAGTGCATTTATTATGATCCAAAATACAATAAAAACTGTAAATTTGTGAAATATTATTACAATTTGAAAGAACTGTTTTCAGTTTAAACACATTTTAAAAATACATTTATTCCTGTTATGCCATAACTGAATTTTCAGTATGAAAATCGTTCTAATATGCTGATTTAGTGTGCATGAAACATTATTATAATTTATATATATGTTCCTCATTTTAGTCAGGACCTGTGTAATTTCTGTCCAAACTTCTGATACATGTACACATTAGAATACTTGCTAAACAAACATGCAGGGGGGAATATGTAGAGGTTCATGGATTTAAAAAGCCAAATTCTGCATCCTATGTGCAGTCAATTGTTTATATGTTTAATAAGAAGAAGAGGGAGATGATAAAGGTGAAGTGAACTCACCAACAACACCAGTAGTTCCATCTCCAATTTCATCATCTTGAGACTTGGAGAGTTCTACCATGAGCTTGGCAATCTGATGGTCCACATCCATCATGCTGAGGATCGTCGCACCATCATTGGTCACAGTCACCTCTCCATCCTTATCCACCATCATCTTGTCAAGTCCTGTAAACAACAATCATTTACATTAAGAAAACAGCAAGGAACGGACTAGCAAGGCTACATGCAGAATTGAGGACTTACCATTTGGCCCAAGTGATGTTTTCAGGGTGTTTGCGACTGCTTTTGCTGCCATTATGTGAGACTGAAATGTGCAGGTTTAACATTAAAATATGCGTGTCACAAACAACCAACTTCTTGACAGGATTCTTGACAAATAATCATACGTTAATTAGTAGAAAAATAAAGTCAAAGTACAGTTACAGCTGTCTTCTGTATATATAAAAAATATGTTTCATGTCTCCCTGACTACGCATCATGACTCTACACCGCTAGAGGAAGCACGTGGACCATCCGCAGGTTGGCATGAGGTGCATTACTGATCACATTAGACAATTACAGAAAGACATGTTCCTATGTCAGACTACATAAGCATATCGTAATAAAGACGTATTTAAAACATGAAACAGACTGTGCCGTTCTGGATTACAGATATGATATAACGCACAGTCAAACGCTCAGAGAGCCCGTTAGCACGTTAGCTTTTGTAAGCCATATTCCCGCTTCCAAAGCCAGTCAAGCGGGAGATTGTCTGTCGCGTGTCGGCTTTATTATGGATGGTCAAAGGCCTTCCATATTCATGGCAAGGCGAGGGGTCCCGGGTGCGACATGTTTGGTTAGTCACCACCAAAAACCAGATGAACTGCGACAGCTATGTAGACATGAGTTTTAAAACCTAGAGTTGTTTTCACGGTATCTCTGTGCCACCTGCTCCGTGCCGACGGTCTGCCGTCTTGTTCATGGAATAATCTCGGGGAACGGTACGGAGCAAGCCAGTAGGAGTGCGCTATAACAATCCACGGCATTTCCGGGAAATTTTGATAAACGTTGAGTGAATGGAATTAAGAATAAAATTGTGTTTTGGTTTTTTTTTTTTTTTAAAACACTTCAGAAAAATTGTTTAGAGAAAAAGAACAACCTAAGTCTCTCTCTCAGGCCGCCAGCCTTAGAATACTGAAACAGATAAAAATGGTTTATTCCACTCTCGCGATAACTCCAACACATACCGCAAGCCTAGCCACAGATTTATATTCCATAGAGCTTGACTAAACACATTGAGATTTGTGCTCGACTAGTACATCCTTTAATTTACAAATTGTTTATTTCTGCAAGGCCACGTGCGAGTCCAGAGTAACGTGGTATCCTGTTCCTCCAGTTCATGAGAGCGTGTCAGTGCGGGATTCAGTATGTTACTCGGCCCAAGACGCGGTTAGAATTGTCATTCACAAAATCAAGGTAACTTTTATCAACTTAAACAATTTAATCACACCGCTCACAATCTAAATTTGTGACCAAAATCTAATTTAAACTTCGGATATTCGGATGGTCTAAAAAGAATGCTTGGTGTATTAAACACAAAACTATCAACTATAAATGAGAGTGTGGACTGTTTTGATTTCTTTGACATTTGTACATGTCTGATGTAAATAGTCACATGACCAGAGCTGTTTAATTCCAGTTTGTACATGGAAGATGATGCTTTTTGCCCCACAAACATGTAAACACAATATAAGCCATGTTTAAAACGTATTATGTATGCATGCATATATATGTAATATAATGTATTATGCGTACACTACTCTGTCGCATAATCAGAATCGCAAGCTATGTAAATACATGGTTGACAGTCTCATTTTTGAATAAGTAACTTATTAATTGACTTTAAAATGAAAAGAAAGAGTTATGTAAATGAAATATAAATGATTATGTAAGTTAATATTACATCACTCATGTTGGGAACTTTATGATTAATTTATGATTTTATGTAATTTTTAATTCATTGTTAAATCTTAAGGGTTATGTTAATGTAAATATTATCGAAAGTAACATAATGAGAGAGACATATGTTTATAATATCTATCAAGAAATAATTAGTTTGTAGAATAGTCCAAATGAGACATGCAATGGTGTTTATGTTGCTGTGGGTGCCACCACGAATGCCAGAAATGGATGATTTCCAACATTCGAATATAAGACAAACGGCTTCTTGAGCCCAGCTTTTTATGAGGTATGGCCGGTGTGAATTGCCTGGCTCCGCCATTCTTGGGATACATGGTGTATGGATCTCAGCGTGGTCAGCTCAGTGCACTATAGCCGAGAGAGATGTCTGCCAAACGAAGCAGCGCAGACATGGTGGTTACCAGGCTAGCATCAACTTGCTGCAACCATCACAAGTTATGGTTTATCGGTTCCAATGTACCTTTCATGGATATCAGAGATCTTGATATTCCATAGTAGATCATGAAACTGACTGATGCAACTTCTCGAGTTTTTCAACCAGATACTACTTGGATAGTGAAATCCGGCCTTTGTTTTGTTGGGGGGGTTCACGACCGGTTAGGTGACAGCCGTCCGGCCAAACAGCCGAAGGGTGTGGGGAGAAAGAATCCAAGACCAAATCTGCTGCCACACAACCTTCGTCGGACCATGCGCGATTATGGCACTGTGGGGATAGATAAAATCATGGTACGTTATGAAGTGTGAGCTCCACCCATGATCACTTTTTCATTCTGTTATGATATTCAGTTTGGGAGACCCAAACTAGTGCAAATTAATCGGTGCCGGGGGCAAGACCATTGACATCCCAGTTATGCAACAGCTTGGGTGGCCTAGGGGACCAATTCTATGCCACCTGCATGGAGGCAATGACTGCACTGTGGTAGGCATAAGTGTTAATAGACAAGTAAGAAATCTCGATTCCTCTGGATTTCCATTTCAAACTGAAATGCCAGACTCTTTTCTTTCCAGACTTAGTAGTTTGGATCCAGTTGAGTTGTAGGGACTACGGATGGACGTTCTGAAAAAAACGGCTCGGGGCACCATGCATACTATGCAATCAACAAGGACACCTGACCTGAGTGACTGTACAGCAACGATTTTATACAAATGCATCTTGCCAGAAACAATATAAGATCGGAGTGCTGGGAGATTGATCTTCATATTTTAAAAGCTGAAATTTGAAAACAGACTCACAGGAAAGGGGAAAAGCGATTACACTGTAGCAGGTTGTAGAAGTGGGTATAGACTCCTTCTGCTAACAGTGTTGGTTCCATCTATCTAAGCATTCAGTCAAACCGGGCACGCGTTTAGTCAAGTTGCACTTAATGTTCCTTGGGAAGAAAACCCTTTCCCATCTCCTATATGGAGGTCCTTGAGCAGTGTCCCACTGAAGGTAATGATCTGTTTTGGCAAATACAAGTAGATCAATTCATGAAACACAGAGCCGCACAGGAATTTTCGGTTTTGAAAAGCTTTTTGCGGAAATTCATTTGCAACAGACCGTTTGTATCGCAAGGCTGTAAGGAACATTTAGGTGCTTTGTTCGTATGATGTATCGGGTTCTTTAGCCTTCAAGGTGCTACAGATGTAAAACATTGGATTCTCACCTAAGGGCAATGGGGCCTCTAGGGAGGTGGACAGTGATTCTTTAAAATCGGCATGAAATTAAAGTGCAAAAACAAATAGGAAGATTTCCTTTTCCCCCTTACACTTAAGCGTAGGTTTTTTCGTTAGTTGAAGACATACAGATTCTTAAATTCTTAGGTATCTTGTAGAACACAAAATGAATCATGGTTAATTAAATTTAATTATCAACACTTCAGTTTCTTTTAATCAAGTAAACAAGCAGTGTTTTCAAATTCACAGCAAAAATATGAGAGGCCTTTGAATAATTGTGTTGGACAATGGGGGGGCGGGGGGAGCATTTGAGTCCAAAAAGTTGAGAACCAGTTGTATAGATAATGTGGGATAAATATGAAAAACATTCGGAGGATTGTGTATTTATTATGTCGAGTAGTTTTGCTAATTAACCTTATCAGAGAGACGAGGTCGCCCATCGATAAAGGACTATGTAGTACATGAAGGTTGCCATCAAAACGCCTTATCTCCTCCCTTGATGCAGTGAAAACTGCATCGTCACTGGAGCTTGGGAGTATTTCTGGGTAAAGGGTCCATATAAATGTAAGTTCATTGTGTATTTAATTCACTGAGAGGCAAAGCGATCATAAGTAAATTCCGGGTTGATGTCCAATGAAACCACTAAGATTTGAATAATAAATGTACTGAATGGCATACATAGGTATTTAAAAGACTCATCATAAATATGGCTGATTTAAAATTCCAATAAGAGAATGTTAATCAATGAAATAAAAGGAATATAAAAGGAAGAAGCCTAGACCGGTTTTAAAAAATGCTACAATGCACTTTGTATGCATCCAAATTCTAATGGTACCAGGAATGACAAATGATATTCCATGGTCTGTAAAATTACATTTAACATGATATAGTAAATTTATTAGTGTGGTTTTTGATAACAATGCATATTTTAATCTCACGCCAATTAAAGGTACGTCTATGGTAAAACGTGGGAAGAAACTGAGCATGACCAATTACATGTGGGGATATTTATACTTTGAATTTGGAGGATAACATAAACAGTGTCTACTTGACTGAATGCCCCAACAAAATGTCTAATAATACCAAATTACTTTAAGATATATAAATACCCCACAAAGTTTACTTTAAAATAATTAGGTTTGGATCATTCAAATGACAATGTTTAATGATGGTAAAGATTCTTCGCAACAGGACAAAAAAATCTATGTTGTGTTCTTGGTGTGTGTGTGAAAGTTGTTAATAAAATGTTGTCCTCTCCAGGGAGCCGGAACCTTGCTTATCACGCCTGGTACAGCCTTGATATCGTCTGTCCCAAAACAGAGGCCGTAGTGTAGGGAGTTGCTTGCTACCGCATATGATCTGCACACAACACAAAAGAATTGTAGCCATAGTTAACAGTTCAACTATGACTTCAAAAACAGCAGTACGAAAGGGGTGTAGTGTAGCAGAAAGGACCGGTGGTTTGTTACATAATCATTGAGCCCCAGGAACAAAGTTCCCGGAGCGTGGCGGTAAACTGTGCCAGAGAACGATATATAATGCGGTTCCGCTCACACAAGTCCGAGATAACGTAGGATTGATTAGCCGGAAGACCTGAAATGGTGAATAAATCCATACAGCCGTTTTGTTTTTTCTTTTAGCACGCAGCCAAAATTCCCTCGAGCACACCCCAAAAGAAGCTCTTTGCGAGTTTATTGCTCAACCTGGTTTTGGAGATAGAGGAGCGCGTCCAAAAAAAGATCAATTTTGGTGTTAGTAACCTTACGTAATGACGTGATGCGGCTAGCCTGTGGCTGTTATAACGGTTCATGAACCTTTGCGTTAGGCAGCTCTGAAGAACACTTACTTCATTACGCAACAGTGCTTGGTTGCTGGTTCCTAAAAAGCGGGGGGGGTGGGATGATTTATTGCTTTCGACATGCAATGCATGTAGTCTGAAAGATGTACCTGGACAGACCCGTGTAAACAGTTGTTCTCGGTGGGGGGTGTTCGTTCCATGGGCTTTTTGGATCGAGAGCATTGGCGAAGACTTCACGTCAGACAGTTTCAGAGAGAGACGGCAATCTGTAGCTGTGTAGCACAGAAGGCTGCAGCCGACGACAACAGCTTTTTCAGGAGACGGGCGTTAGCGTATGTGTTGGCGGTTCGCGTTACGGGGGCCCTTCCCATGCCTGCCTACGCTCCGCACGGTCAATAAACCGTCTGTTCGGGGGGTCAGTAAACACATGATCTGCTTGGAATTTACTGGAATGTGGCTATTTTTTTTATTTCTTATCAGCATATGCAGTTTGCAAGGTAAATGTGCCTGATGTTTGGAAGCGTTTGCAGTGCTTGTACCACCAGATGGCAGTAAAACAACATTAGATCAGAGCCCCCGCTTTGCTTTTTCTCCTTTTAAAGGCAACTGCAAATATAGCCTCTGAAAAAATACATTTTAAACTTAGCATAAAATTTGAGACTCACCAAAGCATGTCAGGGGACACAAGGAGAAGGGTAAGGGGGGGAAAAAAAACGAGTGAGACCTAGATTCTATGAATTCCGACAAATACAACTAACCAATTAGATGCTGTCTATCGATTAGATACTTAATCGCGATTATTTTCATATTAAATTGTATTTAACTTCGCATCAGGGAGTCGCTGCTTTTAAGGGGGAAAATTTTTTGAGTGGAATGGGACCCTAATACTGAAAATGTCGATAAGTTAGAGCCAGGAGTTTGTTGTTTTCAAGATTATTCTTCTTGCGTGCTCTTTGAACTGGATCTTGCATCGCACAAAAACACAGATTCTTTCTAAACCAAGTCAACAGTGGCACAGAAAAATGTGAACCCCGCATATTACGGGTAACAAATCTAAAAGCTTGAGGATGCGGTAATTTGTAATGTTTTTGAAAGAAGATCCTCTTATTCTACGCCAAGGCTTTACTAAGGGGTGGAGGAGGGGATTTAAAGTTATTTATTCCTATTATGGCAAAGCTGAATTTTCAGCAGCCATTACTGCAGTCTTCAGTGTCATGTGATCCTTTAGAAATCATTCTGATTTGGTGCTCAAAAGAGACATTTCTTACTATTATCAGCGCTGAAAACTGTTGTGTTGCCTAATATTTTTGTGTAGACTCTTCAAAAGAACAGCATTTATTTGAAAAAAAAGATTTTGTAACATTTTTGCAATTTAAAAGTGCATATGCTTTCTGAATTACAGAAATAAAATAAATAGAGTTGTGTTGACCCAAAAGCTTTTCATGGGATGATTGAGTTTTTTGCACAGTTGTAGCAGATGTAATGACACGCTTGACAACTAACGTTGTGTATTTTGTATAATAGAACCTTATATTTAATCCTTCAAGCGATAAAAGAGTGGATATGTTTTGTTGTGGGGATGTTCTGGTCACTACACAGGTAAAGCCTCATGCTGTGCAATAAATATTCCTCCCGACAAGGTGGATAAATATATGCCGTCCCTGGTGAATTTTGAATGAACAGCCTGTATTGCTGAAATTGATTAATGTCATACCATAAGCTGTTATAGAACTGCAAGGTCGTCAAACAATGCAGTGACCCTCGCCGATTTATTAACGGATGTGTCAGTGGATTGATATGCCAATGGAAGCGGTTACATGACAATTTTAATCTGTGTGGAATATTACTGCGACTTAAGTGGCAAGATTCATGATTAGACGACTGTGATTCTCCTGGCACGCAGAAATCGACAAGATGCAGGTTCAGCAGCGTTGTGAAGCAGGACATGGTCCTTTTATTCCTAAAATCACGCTGCACCGGTGTTTTCTGAAAGTAAGATCTGGTCATCAGTCGCCCAGACAGGTTTTGGTCCTCAACGTACGTTTTTAGAGCTTCGCTCGAGGGGCAGTAAAGAACATGTTTGTTTTCCCCACCAAAACGGCCATTGCCTTTTTTATGGCTTTGTTTGCATCTCTGAGAGGCTTAAATTGCAACAGCTGCTCGGCTATAGTTTTAGTGGTTATGATTGAATAATTAATTGTTGATATTGAAGACCTTCAGGGCATCCCAAAGATGCTAGCTTGACATTAAGTCATTTCCATAGTTGATATTGTAAAATTATGGCAGTTGGCTATACGGATGTAAATTGTGAATTGTTAAAACACGTTATGTATGAGCTGAGAAAAAACAGCTACCTCTGTGGTTGTGGTTAACAGAGTGAACATATAAGTTAAAACAAATCTTCCAAATTTCATGTGAAGCCATAAAATAAATGTAGGCAACTACTGGTTTTGCACTGAAATGTTAAAATTATTGGGTGAAAAAACCAAATTAATGTAAGTTTTATACAAGTCTTGTTTGGAATAAGCGAATCACATTTTAATATGCACACATTTTCATGTTTTAATCGTTGGTAATTATAAGTATGGTATCGTATGTAAATATGATGCGTTTCCTTCAGACTAAGTAGCCTAGCAAAATATAAAACTAAATGAAATAAAGGTGCCAAATCATCTTTGTCTTCTGATGAAATTATTTTTGCAATTTAATACCCGCCCGATCCACTCATTAAAACACAGCATAGAAACACCCTCTTTATTAATGTGTCAAAAATAACCAAGTAGAGGTGATTTCTGTTCTGCTTGTGGGTTGGGGACTGTTAAAGGCACACACTAGGGGAAACTGGAGTGCATATGATGTGTGGAGTGTTTGTACAAGCCGGTCAATATGCATTATAGGTCTTTAAGCAAGAGGTTTGTAAAATGTAACAGGTACGCTTTTCTGTCGAGATATTAGCATTCAATTTACTCAAAATGAATTACACCCTATCATGGGGTCAGCCGGGCGTGTCACATGTTTTCTGCATGTTGCAGAATAGTGTTGTTGGCATGGTAAATTGTGTCTGTGCACCGGTTTTTTCTTCTTTTTGGCACTTTCAGACGAGATAGTTTAGATTGGGAAATTTCAGTTAGATCCTTCTCTTAAAGAAACAATTGGGCCTTCACCAACGTCAAGTGGCTTGGGAACATGAGTCCTATGGGTGATATCCTAAAAGAGAAAACTCAATACATGGTCTCGATAAGAACCTCAAGGTCCAAGTGGGGCCATCCTTCAGATCGGTCTGATCGTCGGTTCCTCTGCTTCCTTACGAACATTTCCAAAAGCTTTCCCCCCCCCTTCAACCCAGACCCGTATCTGCTGCCAGGTAAGGACTCTGTTGAAAGACACGTGTGCTTTATATTTGCACTCACAGGAATTACAATCAGAGACACCTATGCCCTTTGGCTTGTTGCGTTTCTGATCCTGCCTTTGATCTTGGTGATAGTTTATTATAGACAACATAATTTGATGCAAATGACTTGATGATACTCCCATTTGTTGTGATCAAGTCAAACCTGGATGCAAGAGGGTCCTTTGTCAATAGGACAAATAAGACCAGGTGCCAACGCTTTCCTTTGTTAATTCTTCCTGTCTCCTTTGGCTTGGAAATACAAGTGGTCTGTGCACTCAGCACTAAGTGGTCGCTTATGTTAATACTACGCTGATGCTAGTGAGAATACACAGAACCTTAGGGGCTCGGAATATTAAAGGTCCGGTCACAGGTTCACCCAAGCCCCCGGGACCGAGATCAGGCCCTTAAGATAGAGATGGATGATTCCACCGTCTTTTCGTCAAATTTCATATATATGGTTCGTGGATGTGATTGCGACGTTAGTCTCGGTATTTTTTCTCGTTCCTCACTCCAGCCTTCCGGCAAGCCCGGAAATTCATTATACGTGTGGGAATCGAAATAGTTTTTGAGTTCCCCGGTGCACTTCCGCGGGAGCGATCGCGGCGCGGGGACGGTGGAGTTTGCACGGCTGCGTTGGCTGGTGTCCTTCCCCTCCTTCCCTATTCTTGCGGCCGGGACCTTGTGTACGGTCCTGGGGCTGCCAAGCGGCTAGCACATCAGCCCCACCCGAAGTGTTAGCACTGTGTATGTCATTACGGCACATTATGCGAGCCCGTTCCACCCTTCGAATTGGGCTTTTCACAGTGCGTGGGGGGGATTTGGGCTGAATTGGGTTTGTTTCTAATTAGACGGTAAAAGCTGGACAGAAATAAAGCTCGATGCCGATGGTCAGTGTGGACTAAGTCGCTTGGGTGCAGCATAATTGAACAACCGCAAGCGATAAAAGCTAGGTTTATATGGGTGCTTTCAGCTAATCTCAAAATGGTGTCCATTGGGTTTGTTCTGCTGGTTCGGAACAGATGTTTGTGGTGGATGGGATTAGCATCAAGTGTAAGACAGTTCTATCACTAGTTAGAGCTGAATGATCGAAATGTCATCTCCAGGTAGCATGTACATGGCAGGGACACGGAAAAAACGTCCCAGCAGCACTTCAACAACTTACCAGGCCACACCTTCTGTTGGGTGCCTTGTAGTGTGGTGGGGGGGTCCGTACATGGGTTGTGGCCGGGCCCAAATGTGCATTGGATGGTTCTTCACCAAAGGTACCCTTCAGCAGATGTTCTTGTCATGCACCCCTATGTAAATCGTTTTCATATGATGGTTAGGATAAGTATAATATGTAATTTTGTCTGAGAATGGACCTCGGTGACCACAAACCAGGTAAATAAATCATAGCACAGGGTGAGTAGAAGGAGAGAAATGTTTTAGCATGCCAACAAGACATTGTATTGGTCCAAAAAAAAATGGATCATTTGTATTTTTGTTTATGCGCAAAAATCATTAAGATATGAAGCAGAGTTATGTCCTAAGAGTATCTGTTGTGTAACAATTTCCTACTGTAAATATTCGAAAACGTGAAGTTTTTGATAGAATAGCAAATGCTAAGAACTTATCATTTGGCAATTTTAAAGCATAATTTTGCTCAAGATTTAGATGTTTGGGTATTTGAACACCCTCAAGATTCCAGATTTCAAATCGGACTTGTGATCTCGGCCAGATATTGCCTATCAAACAAACCATAACATCATGAAAGTCTGTATTTAGGTGTCAGATTATGACCATTATGACTATGTTTTGTGGTCCAAGGGGTCTCAATGCTATTGTTTTTATATTTTTGTAGCGCGGTTTGAGAAGTTCAAGCCTTTTTGTGCAGTGTGATATGTGAATACCATAATTTGTTGTGCGATACAAAAACACTTCTGGCTGGATACTAAGCTGATAATTTGTTATGTGTAAAATGGTGTATCAAGCGTAAATAGTTTTTAACGGTAAAGTGTTTATAAATCTTTAGCACAAAATGTCAAATATGAAAACACTCCACTTCTAGTTACTAAAATCAAGACAGGCAAAAACAGATAGTGGTGGTGATGGGAAGTGTTGGTGACCATATTAAACCTATATGTAAGTGCTACTTGTTATTTAAATGGATCAGTGAAATTACACAAAAGTATTTTTAGTTGGACATCAAGGAGAAATTATTTATGTTTCTATAAATTGAACTTTTTATTCTCATCACTGTAAAGGGTCCTGTAAAAATACATGGTTTCCCAAAAAGTATTAAGCATCACAACTGTTTTCAAAATGTGAGACTAATCAGAAATGTTTTGCCTGAGCACAAATCATCATTTAGAACTGAGTTTCTGAAGGCCCTCAATGTGGCCCTTGAAGCGCCTGAGTCTGAGCCGTTGACGATTGCAAGGATGACATTTTAAAGGTATATATTAAGGAATCAAAGTTTGTGTTTATTATTTAATAAAAAATATTATTGTATTTTAATATTCCAATATTACTTGTGTTTAATGACAGTGTTGTTGTTGCCATTTTTGTGTCACAAACATATCTTTCAGTACAAAAGTCATAGTTGTGTATTTGGCAGAATGACTGCCCACTGGAAGGAAGGCTGGGGGGTCGTTAGAGCATCATCTAAACAACCCTTTATGCATTGAGCATCTTGCAGAAAAAAATAAACACGTTTCTTAAAGCGGAAGAAATTGTGAAATGGAGTTGATTGCTTATGTTGTGTGGGAAGTACATAAAAAACCTCTAGGGTATAAAGATTGCTCAATCTAAAGAAGTTCGAAATTAACTAAGACGAAATGTGTAGAGCTGTTGGAACTATTGACCTTCTCCCTGAGCCATATACTGTGACGCCTACGTGAGTGTTTCCATGGATGCTGTGTTTGATAAAATGGGTCTTGTGGAGGCCGTGTCTCGATCAGCGTGTGTGATTTATTACTCAAACGGATAATCCAGGGGAGCTAGTGAAGAGTGACACCGCCAGGACTAAATAGGTGAATGAAAGCCGTTCATGCGCCTGGCCAGGGTAAGGTTTGTGTGTCCATGTTGATGGAGGCCTGCTGTTGTGTGTACCCTAATAGTGTTGTAAGTGGACGAGCGAACGGTTGGCCCAGCGGTTAACTGAGTTAGCTAGTGTCCGAGCCGAACGCGGTTGATGAATGTTTCAGACATGTCTGGGGGACGGTGGGAGTGGGATGAGACATTAATGATGAATGACAAAAGTTGTCCTCAAACACCACATCACCTTCCAAACCGTCAAGGTTGAGGCAGTCATGCAGCACAGCATGTTTGGTTTAGCTCCAGGCCATGGATCAATAACAGATGGGTTTCTTTTATTGTTTTTGTGCACTTACGGTTATGTTGTTAATGTTTTTTATGCATATATATCTATCTATCTATCTATCTTAGTATTCTTATTATTAATAGTAGTAGTATTTTCTATATAGTAAAAATTGCATTATTTATAATAACAATATTTTATGTTTTCATATAATGTTCTACTTTTCAATTAATATTTAATGAATCAATTAACATATTGGGGAAGAATTTTACCTCCAGTTTAGGTCTCACATTCTGTATGCCAAACCAAAATGAGTTTCGGTAAACAGTCCTTCAACAGTAAGAAAAATACCACAATTATAACAGAAGTTGCCTGCTCATTTGTAGACAATATGACAATTGTGAAGGAATTTGAGACCGATTAATCATGGATGTGCAGGTTTACTGCCAGTGTGTGCTGTTGAACTTTGTTTCCATGCAGTTCTTAACTTGAGATTCTCCTAAATACAGCTACCTTGATGCCAGCCTTCAATTAAAGATAACGATCACCATTCTGTCAGCAGGACATTGTTTGTGTCACAAAGCTCAGCGTTTCCTCTTTAGGAGCAAACAGCATGGGATGCTTCGATTTCCTCATCTGTAAATCAATGGCAGCAGGCGGACAGCCGGAAATGTATTGTGCTGTGGAGAAAGTAGGAGACTTGGTAAGAATCTCACAAAAGGTCAAAGCCAATTCATCTGTTTGCAGGGTGCCAGTGAGCTTTAGGCAGAAAGGACTTGATGCTTCTACAGAATTAACTGAATAAAACTATATGACAGCCTTCAAAACAAAAGCAAAATTAAAAGTAGCATTCTGCTGGATTGCTATATAAACAGCATTCTCAGTTCATTTAATCTTTAACCTGATTTAATGATTAATCAACAAATTAAACTCACTCGTACTGCAAAAATTACTAAAATGTCATATTTATTTGACAAATAATCAATTTTCTTGTCCCTAATGATCAACATTATGCAGGTGAAACTGTAATATGAACTTCAGCAATGCTAAACTGCTCACTGCGTCATATAATTAACACAAATATCATTATATATATCAAACTTATTGAGAATGCAGACAGTTTATTTTCCATATCAATATATTATACTAATTATATCCTATGTTTTGTTGTTTGATTAACATGAATGACAGAAAGCAGGAATAATAGACTGCTGTCACTTTAAGAGCTGCCCGGCTCCTATATACTGTTAACACGTTTTCTTTCTCAGCTGTTTGCTTTCACTTACTGTGTTTACGAGTATACTTGCAAAGATGGGCATTTTGACAAGTGTACAATACAAATGTGTGTATTTAACCGCACAAGGCCTATAAAAACAGCAACGTCAAGTGAGCGTGTAATAAGTGATAAGAGACAGTCAAAAATCTCTAACGGTTGATGCATTTCTACCGGTCTATCGCCCACCCCTACATTCTGTCACCAGTGGTCACGACAACATAGCAGGGTCCTGGCAACCACCGAACACACACTAGTATCATCAAGTTCACTCACATTTTCTGTAGAAAAAGTAAAACTGTGGTTAAATGTAATAAAGGAAAATTAAATGCTTCTTCACATCCGCTTCTTTGTTCACACTTTGCATGCTGTTCGCCGGTCAGAAAATTTTATTCTGAGCTATTACAATAAGCTTTGAGGTCACCGTATGTCCCTTGCTTTCACAATGCTGTGCTTATTCTCACGAGGAAAGTGAGGAGGAGGATTAAATAGTATGGTGATTTATAAAGGTGAATGTTGGCCACTGACTCGCTTTCATTCTTCATATGAAAAGGTAGCAGCTATTGCGTTACTTCCTATTCTACCCAACAGCAGGCTGTAATTTTTTTTAGGGATGCGGATATGTCGTCCTCGCTGTCGCAGTACAGTTGATTTGTATTCAGGATGGGATCTGGTCTGCATGGTGTTACAAAATGGAATCCAGGTTTTTCATATTGGTACCGGCCCCTCTGGGGCAGCATTAAGCCCCACTAAAGCTAGTTTATTGAAGCCCATTTCCAGATTGGATATTGAACTCCCAGATGCTAATGGCTTTGCTGTGGACCCTCTGTTTGTTCAAATGCCAAACTCAGTTGAGCCAAGCTCTGAGCAGATGGGCGTGACCAAAAGAAGCATCAAAAATGTTAACCCTGTCTCACAAAATATCATTTCCTGCAGAGAGGGACAGCGGGGAAATGGATGTGACAAGCTGTGTTTGGTTATGTGTGTTATTAAATTCCTCATCAAGACAATACATAAAAGTGATTGCTCTCAATGAAAAAACATTTCCCGTGCATTCTCGGTTTCATTTAGCCTTTAATCAGTGGCTGTAATTGTTTGTGTAACACTGAGAAAGTGTTTTAGGAAATCAAGAAAGTAGAGTAGAGTGTTTATTTCAGAGGCTGTATAAGGGGGTGGAGTCGAACCACTCAGAGAAATGAATGGGAGAAATCATTAATGCTCAATTTGGCAACTGTAGGATTTGAGGGGTCATTTAAAAGAGCCAGTTGCCATTTTGGTAGTTTATTAACACTAGAATGTGTATGTGCAGTGGCTAGACTGTTTTTTTGTTTAATTTGGCTTACGTGTATTATATATATATGTGTAGTATATTGTGTCAGTTTTGACAAATTGTACTTGTAATTGTGTCAGGAATTTGAAGAATAGTTGCAACTGTTATTGTAGGGGTGGGAGAAAAAAAATAGATTCACCTAACTATCGCGATTCTTTTTAAAACGATTAAAAAATCTATTGGTTTACCTCGGAATCTATTTATATTTAATTATTTTAGGAGAAGTTAGCGCTTTTTAATTCCAACAGAGGGCGAAGTGTTTAGGTGTGTTCGACTTGGAGCAGCAACGCGCAGCGATCGGCGCTTGACATCAAATACCGCGAGAGCGATTCGAAAGCATGCAGAGCCATCTGTTCTCTGTAGCTCTCGCGGTGCTTTGATGTCGACGCAGGCTGGTTAGTACGGAATTTCTAAGCGGCCATGCATATTTTTTTTCTTATTGTTTTTCTCGTTATATCGACATAATGAGAGTTTTTTTCTCGTTATAACGACTTATTTTTCTCTTTATATCGACATAACGAGAGTTGTTTTCTCGTTATAACGACTTATTTTCTCGTTTTATCGACATAACGAGAGTTGTTTTCTCGTTATAACGACTTATTTTCTCGTTATATCGACATAACGAGAGTTTTCTCGTTATAACGACTTATTTTTTCGTTATATCGACATAACGAGAGTTGTTTTCTTGTTATAACGACTTAATTTTCTGATGATCTCGACATGAGTTGTTTTCTTGTTATAACGACTTATTTTTTCGTTATATCGACATAACGAGAGTTGTTTTCTCGTTATAACGACTGTAATTTTTCGTTATATCGACATAACGAAGTTTTCTCGTTATAAGACTTAATTTTCTCGTTATATCGACATAACGAGAGTTTTCTCGTTATAACGACTTAATTTTCTCGTTATATCGACATAACGAGAGTTGTTTTCTCGTTATAACGACTTAATTTTCTCGTTATATCGACATAACGAGAGTTGTTTTCTCGTTATAACGACTTAATTTTCTCGTTATATCGACATAACGAGAGTTGTTTTCTCGTTATAACAACATTAATTTTCTCGTTATATCGACATAACGAGAGGTGTTTTCTCGTTATAACGACTTAATTTTCTTGTGATCTCGACAAATTTTTTTTTTTTTTTTTACAATGATTGTTTGATCTATGTTGTTATAGTAACGAACTCAATCTCTGGACAGATTCTGATGGACAGAATAAACAATGCGTCTACGGTAGACTAGTCATGGATATTTCAGCAAATTTTGCTTCGCCTAGTAATAACGTCTACAATACAAAAATAAAGGCTGATCAATCACGGTTGATATTTCCAGAGACAGTACGCTAAACATTTTGTTTGTGTAATTAGCATGTTTAAATGGTCAAAGCAACACCGCAAGCACAGGCGGAGCGCCTTCAGGATGCATAACTATTCTGAAATCTTTTAGAGCTGCTTGGATTCAGCTCACTTTCAATTTTCCTTTTATTTGAAAGAAAATTATATATAATTTGTAATTTTTAGTAGTCATTATATGCTGTGACTGATATCATGTGCGTTACAAGCTTCTGTTTGAAAAGAGCGTTCATGTGTAGCTATCTGTATATGTATGTGTGTTTGTGTGGTTTCCACAAAGAAACGTAGAAAACAAAAGATTACAACACTGTAGAACATCTCTGAATTAAATTAGCCTATACACTTTACATATAAATCACATTACTTATCAATATACATTTAATGATTAACAATAAAGATGAATAATAAGGAAAAGGGCACACTACAAATAGCCTACGTCGTTGAAGCCTGTCCTACTGTAGATTAACAGAACACCCCCGCTTATTAACTAACAATAATGTACCTCAAAGAAGCACAAATAAAGATATAGGTGCAAACAGAATACAGTGACGTCAACCTTGGTTTAATAAGCAGTTATTATTTTATGACACAGAACGCATTGGTGAAACTCATGCATCTAGCAAAAACTTAATACACAAAATAATCATATTGATTCAAGCATTTAACATTTATGAATGAATTAAATGTCAGTAGCCTAATGAACAATACTGTACAAATTATAGCGATCACGAGGTAGGTCCTATTCTATCCCAAACGCGTACAGTAAAGTGGAAATACAGCATAGCCTACAACACCCCATCAGCTATATTCAGTTATATTCAGGTCAATAGTGCCACCTGTTGGCGCAGTTTTGTAACTTAGAGAACAACTTTCTTTATGTCGAGATCACGAGAAATTTAAGTCGTTATAACGAGAAAACAACTCTCGTTATGTCGTTATAACGAGAAAACAACTTTCGTTATGTCGTTATAACGAGAAAATTAAGTCGTTATATTGAGAAAACAACTCTCGTTATGTCGATGTAACGAGAAAATTAAGTCGTTATAACAACAAAACAATTCTCGTTATGTCGATATAAAGAGAAAAATAAGTCGTTATAACGAGAAAACAACTCTCGTTATGTCGATATAACGAGAAAATAAGTCGTTATAACGAGAAAACAACTCTCGTTATGTCGATATAAAGAGAAAAATAAGTCGTTATAACGAGAAAAAAACTCTAGTTATGTCGATATAACAAGAAAATAAAGTCGTTATAACGAGAAAAAAACTCTCGTTATGTCGATATAACGAGAAAACTAAGTCGTTATAACGAGAAAACAACTAACATTATGTCGATATAACGAGAAAATTAAGTTGTTATAACGAGGGAACAAGAAGGGGGGGGGAAAAAAAAATAATGCATGGCCTCTTAGAACTTCCGTATGTTTGAGATGCGCCTTGCCTAAAATGTAGGCGAGAGTAGGCGGCTGCAGTGAGGGGAGGAGTGAAATAAGCGCAGTCAAGACGGACAGTATGATCCGAAGTGGAGCAGATACATACGAGATCAAAGGCAGATATCGCGTAATTCACACTCACATGCTGTGTTGCTAATAAAAATTATATAATTTCAGTTCTGTTGCTTTTATATGAAAATATATATGATGAACAAGACACTCAAAGTGCATGCCATTTAATTCCATACGAAATGTGTATTTATCATCCATTTTTACTTTAATACAAACATGTATTTTAGATCTTTATAGAAATATGACAACAATCACATTATCTCACAAGAGATCGCCTGTCATAGGTTTGGGAACATCAGAAGGTATCTTGTTTCAATCACGGGAAGATGTCAATATACACACCATTTTTCAAGTTCAAGTAACAACGTTAATCTATATACTGTCTCGGTTTATTGGGTGGACAAAATGGCAGATTCGGGTATATGGTCAAATCGTAAGTCGATCAAATTCCCGCGAAGGTCAATTGTAGGTTTTATTTTGGTCTTTCTGAATTCAAGTAGAAGTACTTGCATGCTTATTGCCTACATAGCAAATAGAAAAAGCCTGGGGGTGTTTTTTTGATGTCACACACAAAGTAATAATATACCTGGTGTATAAAAAGATGCATGATCTATTTTATTAACATCAGTCAGTAAACCACCCATTAGTATTCTATTGCCTGGCTGTTGCTCAACATGCCACTAAATTAAATATAAAGGCCTCACAATAACAACTGTCTGACAGAACGACTCAAAAGTGAGCATTTTGCTTTGCTTGCCAGTTGTTCACGGCATGCGATGGGTCACTGAAGCAAGGACCTGAAATGAAAAAGAACAGATTGTAGATGTTTGAAGAGAAGCTGTTTTGTTTTCCTGTGGTCATCTCGTCCACACTGTGGCTCATTGGTATTCTAATCGCAATTAAACTGTACGTTCAGCAGATGGGGAGAGCTTAATGTCTGAAACTCGGCTCACTGCAGTGTTTTGAGAGATATCAGCATGATGGAGGGCATCTCACCCTCAAAGTCCTTCGGGTGTTTCTACATTCCACTTCTATTAATGCTTCTGAAAGTTCCAGACTGTGTTCTATTTCTGAATGCTTCATTTAGGTTGGCCGAGATGACTAAAGGAGTAGATGCAGTAGAGTTTGTTTCTGGCCTGTGAAATGCATCTCTAACAGATCTCTTCCTCTATTATCACGTTGGAGTAAAGATGCAGTGGAGTAGACAGTGTGCTGCTTTTTTCTAAAGAAGTTTTGATTGTGTTTGTGCGACGTCTTCTCTCTTTTTTCTGGAGAAGTCTGTCAACCTTTAGCAGGTGCAGTGTACAGATAGTGCCCAGTACCTGTATGTCACCTTAGTGTAGGGAATTCTGGGAACACTGCCAGATCTTTTGGAGGACTTGCTCTTAAAGAACACGTCCAGATAAATATCAAGATCTTCTCTCTACAGAGTGATTTTGTGTTTTTGTGGTAATGCAGCAGGTCAGAGAGTAATTAAACGCCACATGCCAATTTATGGTTTCATCATTGTGAAACTATGAATTGGATCATTTGATATATTAAGATGTTTGAATGTGTAATTAGTGATCAGTCAGGTAGATTAATCGGCTCATATTCAAGAATTTTGAGATTGTTTGCCCTTGTTTCATTTCCAAAATATACTGACGGTATATAAATTGTACTTTTAATGTATTTAAATACATTTGTGTGTATATCGTTGCCATTAATAAAATGTATTAAGTATATGTATATATTGGCATGATAGGGTTGCTATGATTTTAGTAGTCTATATCAATACCAGTGAAACGTGATATATTATGTCATATATATATACATACTCTACTACAGTGGGTACGGAAAGTATTCCGACCCCCTTAAATTTTTCACTCTTTGTTATAATTGCAGCCATTTGCTAAAATTAATTGAGTTAATGTTTTCCTCATTAATGTACACACAGCACACCATATTGACAGCAAAACACAGAATTGTTGAAATTTTTGAAGATTTATTAAAAAAGAAAAAATGAAAAAATGAAATATCACATGGTCCTAAGAATTCAGACACTTTGCTCAGTATTTAGTAGAAGCACCCTTTTTTGATCTAATACAGCCATGAGTCTATTTTGGGAAAGATGCAACAAGTTTTTACACCTGGATTTGGGGATCCTCTGCCATTCCTTGCAGATCCTCTCCAGTTCTGTTAGGTTGGATGGTAAACGTTGGTGGACAGCCATTTTTGGGTCTCTCCAGAGATGCTCAATTGGGTTTAAGTCAGGGCTCTGGCTGGCCATTCAAGAACAGTCACAGAGTGGTTGTGAAGCCACTCCTTCGTATTTTAGCTGTGTGCTTAGGGTCATTGTCTTGTTGGAAGTTAAACCTTCGGCCCAGTCGGAGGTCCTGAGCACTCTGGAGAAGGTTTTCGTACAGGATATCACTGTACTTGGCCGCATTCATCTTTCCTCGATTGCAACCAGTCGTCCTGTCCTGCAGCTGAAAAACACCCCCACAGAATGATACTGCCACCACCATGCTTCACTGTGGGGACTGTATTAGACAGGTGATGAGCAAGTGCCTGGTTTTCTCCACACATACCGCTAAGAATTAGGCCAAAAAGTTCTATCTTGGTCTCATCAGACCAGATAATTTTATTTCTCACCATCTTGGAGTCCTTTGTGTTTTTTTTAGCAAACTCCATGCGGCCTTTCATGTGTCTTGCACCGAGGAGAGGCTTCCATCGGGCCACTCTACCATAAAGCCCTGACTGGTGGAGGGCTACAGTGATGGTTGACTTTCTACAACTTCCTCACATCTCCCGACTGCATCTCTGGAGCTCAGCCACAGTGATCTTTGGGTTCTTCTTTACCTCTCTCACCAAGGCTCTTCCTCTCCGATAGCTCAATTTGGCCAGATGGCCAGCTCTAGGAAGGGTTCTGATCGTCCCAAACATCTTCCATTTAAGGCTTATGGAGGCCACTGTGCTCTTAGAACCTTAAGTGCAGCAGAAATGTTTGTAACCTTGGCCAGATCTGTGCCTTGCCACAATTGTCTCTGAGCTCTTCAGGCAGTTCCATTGACCTCATGATTCTCATTTGCTCTAACATGCACTGTGAGCTGTAAGGTCTTATATAAGACAGGTGTGTGGCTTTCCTAATCAGTCCAATCAGTATAATCAAACACAGCTGGACTCAAATGAGGGTGTAGAACCATCTCAAGGATGATCAAAAGAAATGAACAGCACCTGAGTTAAATACATGAGTATCACAGCAAAGGGTCTGAATACTTAGAACCATGTGATATTTCAGTTTTCTTTTTTATTAAATCTGCAAAAATTTCAACAATTCCGTGTTTTTCTGTCAATATAGGGTGCTCTGTGTACATTAATGAGGAAAAAAAAAAAAAAAACTTAAATGATTTTAGAAAATGGCTGCAATATAACAAAGAGTGAAAATTTAAGGGGGTCTGAATACTTCCCGTACCCACTGTACATACATATACTGAGTAATGGATACTGAGAATTAAAAATGTAACTGGTTGCAATAATACAATTTTAATGATATTTTCCTTACTGTATTTACTTTGATAAATAAAGCAGCTTGGTGTGAGCTTAAAAAAAAATAAAAAAATAAAAATCGCACATCCAAACCTTTGAATGGCAGTGTGTATATAAGTAAATATTGCTAAGTAAGTAATAAGGAACAATTTTAAATTAAGAACAGAGTGTTTTTCTCTTTTTTCCATTTTTTTTTAAATTTTGTTTTATTGTTATTATAAACATAATAGACTGTGGCAGGCCTATTAGGTTTAATACACAGCCTGATGCATGGAGCTCATATTTTGACACAAACCATATTTTTTTCCCCCCAACTGTTTACATTCACTTATTTACATTAATAACTTGCCAAGAGACATTTTAAGTAAGAAGTACATTTGACCATTTGCACACATTACCATGAGGCATAAACATATAAATATGCATGCGAGCATTAGAAAGCAGCCGGCTGTCAGTCAGACAGACAGCCGTTGGCTACAGAATTAAATCTGCACTCTGTATTTCCAAACCTACAGAAAGGCTGAGATTACTTTATTTATTTATGTATTTATTTTAGTATTGATTTGGTACCAAAGGAAAGGTCGTTTTGAAATCCCTAATTGACATTACTTTGGCCATTGGCCATCCATCTCTATAGATATCAACATGAAAAAAATGAATGATTTCAAAAAAGCTTTTAGAAACGATTTTTTAAAAAGTGCTTAGTATTCAATATGTGTGTTATAACTTTTCATTTTATAGAGACATTATGTTCAACTTTGCATTATTGTTTTGACCTGACAGAGAGAAAGAACGTGAAGCGAACCAGGAAGCAACTTTCGGAGAGACATGGCTCTTTTTTGGATGCCGCCACAAAGACAAAGACTTTCTTTTCAGGTATGTGCATCACAAACATGCAAAAAAATCACTTTCTTAATTTGTTGTTTGTCTTATTTTCCAGAATAAATATCAAAACAGCCTTAAATTTATATAAATGTACTTGAGAAGCAATTGTGTTTATTACAGTATATGAGCAGCGTTCTATATCTTGAAGCGTTTTTTTCTTGTTGTAAGAATAAACCTCATTATATTTTGTTAGATGCTTGAAATACAACAATTAGGCTATGAAACAAATAAAATTTTAAGATATTCTCTAAAAAAGCCTTATTATCTGATGCAAGCTTGTGTCCCAAGTAAATTTATGCTGTTTTAAGAATGTTTAAATATTTTTCACTGGAAAACAAAAAAAATAATTTGCAAATGATTTTTGCAATGCAGCCATTATTCTACCGTCCCACTTTTGCAACCTGATCATATGTTATCTCCATAACCTCAGAGTATTTTTCACTCGATCTGCCAGCTTCACACAGGCTCTTGGCGTCTTGTCTTCTTTTGGTTGCTATCAGCCAGAGGCTCCTGTTGTACCGTCCTTGAGAGTAATGATTGGGAAAGCAATAAAATTAAAGTACTCCCTCTGAGAGTATGGGGCATATGATACGAGACATTATATAAGATGATTGGGGTCTGGCTCTCCCATAGGCACACAGTCATAACTCATGCGCAAGGTCCTGAGTAATGACATTGGTGCCTGGATTGGTGAGTATTAAGTGTGTGTGTTGTGATGGCTGGGCGGCACACAACATTGTATCAGCGCTTGCCTCTACTTGACACAAGAGCTAATAACAACAAGATCAAAGTCAAGGTCCTGACATGCTGTTTGAATCTATCTGTCTCTGCCTTCAGTGGTCACGAAGATCCAAGGGTTGTATTCATTAACGTTTTTATTCACATTGGTCACACTGTGGTTTCATTTATAATTTTTTCTCTGCATTGATTAAGACGATCAATAAAATGTGCTTAGTGTTGCTCAGCGTAACACCCTCATTTTCTGCTACGCTTTAATGAGCAAAGTAGAAAGTGCCGGTGGCATTTGAGATGAGAAGGCGACTGAAAACCTGGATTGTAAAACTCAACGCTCACTGAAAAACAAAAAACGAACCGGCTAGCCATCAGGCAGCCTGCTAAAGAAAACAAGGCGTCTGCAATCAATTCTAATCAAATATGATACTTATGAGTGTTAAAAGGGTGAAATCAGCCTCAATCAGTGTTGTTGAAATAAAGAACACTTGTCTTGGCCCCCCGTCACCAATGAGTCTCTTTGTTTGTATGGATTTGGATTACATGAGGAGGGAAAGCGAGGGGCTTAGATTCTGGAAAAGGGACAAAGGATCACTCAAGTCTGTTTTCTTTGTAAACATTCGATATCTGTCACCAGACCGACTTAGAAAAGCTCTCTGGACAGCTTAAGAGGGAATGATGGCTCCCAGAGGCCCACACAAACATATTTTACTCAAAACCATGAGCATGTGCTATGAATAGAACTGATTGTTAATGAAAAGGAGTTCATAATTAGATGCAAAAAATGTAGCTTGCTTAGTGAACTTGTATATGTGTGTGGTGTGTGTGTGTGTGTGTAATATATACAGTGCAGTGAAAAGGTTTTTGCCCCCTTCTTGTTTTTTTAAATTTTTTGCATATTTGTCACACTCAAAAGATTCAGATCATCAAACAAATTAATATTACACAAATATAACCCGAGTAAATACAAAATGCAGTTTTTAAATGATAATTTCATTTAGTAAGGGAAAAAAGCTGTCCAAACCTACCTGGCCGTACATGAGGAGGGAAAGCGAGGGGCTTAGATTCTGGAAAAGGGACAAAGGATCACTCAAGTCTGTTTTCTTTGTAAACATTCGATATCTGTCACCAGAACGCCTAGAACAGCTCATCTGGACCAGTTAAGAGGGATGTGGCTCCCAGATGGCCCACACAAACATATGTACTCAAAACCATGAAGCATGTGCTATGAATAGACCTGATTGTTAATGAAAAGGAGTTTCATAATTTAGATGCAAAATATTTAGCTTTGCTTAGTGAACTTGCATATATGTGTGTGTGTGTGTGTGATGGTGTGTGGGAATATATACAGTTGCAGTGAAAAGGTTTTTGCCCCCTTGTTTTTTTTAAATTTTTTGCATATTTGTCACACTTAAAAGATTCAGATCATCAAACCAATTTTAATATTACGCAAAGATAGTGCAAGTAAATACAAAATGCAGTTTTTTTTAATGATGATTTAATTTATTAATGGAAAAAAGTTGTACAAACCTACCTGGCCCTACGGGAAAAATTAGTTGCTCCCTCCTGTTAAATCATGAAATGACTGTGATTAACCACATTATTTTAGAAAACTGAGTTAAATTTCACTAACCACACCCAGGCCTGATTACTGCCAGACCTGTTGAATCAAAAAAATCACTTAAATAGAACCTGTCTGACAAAGTGAAGCATGCTTAAAGAGCAACACATCATGCCGTGATCTAAAGAAATTCAAGAACAGATGAGAAACAAAACAGTTGACATGTATCAGTCTGGAAAGGGTTATAAAGCCATTTATAAGGCTTTGGGACTCCAGCAAACCACAATCAGAGCCATTATCCACAAATTAAGAAAACTTGGAACAATAGTGAACCTTCCCAGGAGTTGCCAGCCAAACAAAATTACTCCAAGAGCACAACCACGACTCATCCAAGAGGTCATAAAAGAACCCAGAACAACATCTAAAGAACTGCAGGCCTCACTTGCCTCAATTAAGGTCAGTGTTCATGATTCAACAATAAGAAAGAGACTGGGCAAAAACGGCATCCATGGAAGAGTTCCAAGGCAAAAGCCACTGCTGACCAAAAAGAACACAAAGGCTTGTCTCACATTTGCCAAAAAAATATCTTGGTTATCCCCAAGACTTTTGGGCAAATATTCTGTGGACTGATGAGACCAAAGTTGAACTTTTTGGAAGGTGTGTGTCCCGTTTCATCTGGCGTAAAACCAACACAGCATTTCAGAAAAAAGAACATCATACCAACAGTCAAACATGGTGGTGGTAGTGTGATGGTCTGAGGCTGCTTTGCAGCTTCAGGACCTGGATGACTTGCCATAATTGATGGAACCATGAATTCTGCTCTCTATCAGAAAATCCTGAAGGAGAATGTCCGGCCGTCGGTTTGTGATCTCAAGCTCAAGCGCACTTGGTTTATGCCGCAGGAGAATGGTCCCAAACACACCAGCAAGTCCACCTTTGAATGCTCAAGAAAAACAATTAAGGTGTTGGAGTGGCCAAGTCAAAGTCCAGAATTAAATCCGATTGAGATGCTGTGGCATAACCTTAAAAAGGCTGTTCATGCTCGAAAACCCTCCAATGTTGTTGAATTGCAACAATAATTCTGCAAAGAAGAGTGGGCGATGTGAAAGACTCATTGCCAGTTATCTCAAACACTTGATTGCAGTTGTTGTTGCTGCAAAGGGTGGCACAACCCGTTATTAGATTTAGGGGCAATTACTTTTCACGTAGTGCCAGGCAGGTTTGAACAGCTTTTTTCCCCTAATAAAAGAAATCATCATTTAAAAAATGCATTTTCTTTGTGTAATATTAAAATTAGTTTAATGATCTGAATCTTTTAAGTGTAACAAATATGCAAAAAATTAAAAAAATCAGGAAAGGGGCAAAAACTTCTTTCCCCACTTGCTCGTGTAGATACAGTGGGTACGGAAAGTATTCAGACCCCCTTAAATTTTTCACTCTTTGTTATATTGCAGCCATTTGCTAAAATCATTTAAGTAAATTTTTTTTCCCTCATTAATGTACACACAGCACCCCATATTGACAGAAAAACACAGAATTGTTGACATTTTTGCAGATTTATAAAAAAAGAAAAACTGAAATATCACATGGTCCTAAGTATTAAGACCCTTTGCTGTGACACTCATATATTTAACTCAGGGGCTGTCCATTTCTTCTGACCATCCTTGAGATGGTTCTACACCTACATCTTCATTTGAGTCCAGCTGTGTTTGATATACTGATTGGACTTGATTAGGAAAGCCACACACCTGTCTATGTAAGACCTTACAGCTCACAGTGCATGTCAGAGCAAATGAGAATCATGAGGTCAAAGGAACTGCCTGAAGAGCTCAGAGACAGAATTGTGGCAAGGCACAGATCTGGCCAAGGTTACAAAAAAAATTCTGCTGCACTTAAGGTTCCCTAAGAGCACAGTGGCCTCCATAATCTTAAATGGAAGACGTTTGGGACGACAAGAACCCTTACTAGAGCTGGCCGTCCGGCCAAACTGAGCTATCGGGGGAGACGAGCCTTGGTGAGAGAGGTAAAGAAGAACCCCAAAGATCACTGTGGCTGAGCTCCAAAGATGCAGTCGGGAGATGGGAGAAAGTTGTAGAAAGTCAACCATCACTGCAGCCCTCCACCAGTCGGGGCTTTATGGCAGAGCGGCCCGACGGAAGCCTCTCCTCAGTGCAAGACACATGAAAGCCCGCATGGAGTTTGCGAAAACAACACTGAGGACTCCACGATGGTGAGAAATAAGATTCTCTGGTAAGATAGAACTTTTTGGCCTTAATTCAAAGCCGTATGTGTGGAGAAAACCAGGCACTAATCATCACCTGTCCAATACAGTCCCAAAAATGAAGCATGGTGGTGGCAGCATCATGATGTGGGGGTGTTTTTCAGCTGCAGGGACAGGAAGACTGGTTGCAATCGAGGGAAAGATGAATGCGGCCAAGTACAGGGATATCCTGGACGAAAACCTTCTCCAGAGTGCTCAGGACCTCAGACTGGGCCGAAGGTTTACCTTCCAACAAGACAATGACCCTAAGCACACAGCTAAAATAACGAAGGAGTGGCTTCACAACAACCCTGTGACTGTTCTTGAATGGCCCAGCAAGAGACGGACTTAAACCCAGTTGAGCATCTCTGGAGAGACCTAAAATGTCTGTCCACCAACGTTTACCATCCAACTGACAGAACTGGAGAGGATCTGCAAGGAGGAATGGCAGAGGATCCCCATATCCAGGTGTGAAAAACTTGTTGCATCTTCCCAAAAAGACTCATGGCTGTATTAAAATCAAAAGGGTGCTTCTACTAAATACTGAGCAAAGGGTCTGAATACCTAGGACCATGTGATATTTCAGTTTTTTTTTAATAAATCTGCAAAAATGTCAAAAAATTCTGTGTTTTTCTGTCAATATGGGGTGCTGTGTTACATTAATGAGGAAAAAAAATTAACTTAAATGATTGTAGCAAATGGCTGAAATATAACAAAGAGAGAAAAATTTAAAGGGGTCTGAATACTTTACGTACCCAATGGGTATATATATATATTATATATTTTTTATATATATATATATATAAAAAAATATATATATATATTTTATATATATATATATATATATATATAATTAGTGCTGTCAACGGATCCCAAATTCCGGTTTGGATCAAAGTAAGATTTGACTCCGCGGATCGGATTGTTTTGGATCAGCAAGAAAAGAAAATATTTAAATTTATCTTGACTTTCCATGTATTATAATGGAAGTAGTCTTTGATTCCAGCAAATACTACTAGGATTAACTAAGAAAGTTTACAATAATTAAAGAGGACAGAGAACAGCCAGTAACAATAAGAACAATAAACAAATTCCAATCAGAGATAAACAAAACACTATGTTCCAAATAATAAGGTTGGTAGTATTCAATAGCAGATTATTTGTAGGTTAATCACCCAGAACAAAAGACCAAAAAAGAGGGAAACACTAACTTTTTGTAGTTTAGGATTCATCTATATTAATTTTCTAACGTTTGATAACTTATTAGTTTCTTTATAATTCCTACTTGCCTGAAGGGCACAAGTAGTCAAATTGTTTTGCGTCACTTAAATTAGGAAAGTATCATCTTTTTTAAGTATAAAAAATAAATGTCAAATTGATAGCTCTCAATTATAGCTGCTGTAATGTTGAATGGCTGTAGTCAATGGTTAAATATTAGGAAAACAATTGGCTAGAGACATCAGTAGTATTAGTATCTGTTATACTTGCCTTCAGTCATAAAAAAAGATCCCATTAAACAAATATACCGTATTTATGTTGTTTCTACATCCATTTGAAGATTGAATGTAAAATTAAATGCAATATAAAAGTATATTTAAAAAAAAAACTTTAATGTGGGGGGGATTAATCACGATTAATGTGATTACTTTCAGACAACATGTGCGATTAAGCGGATTGGACGGCTAAATATATATATAAATATGCACTGGCAAAGTAAAGCTGCTTAGCAGCTGTTTGACTGTCTGAGGGTGAGGTAGGAGAGGTGTATTCTTTCCTAAGTAATCGCAAAGTCTGTTTTGCACAGCACTATACTCAGATTTTCTTCAGAAACGTTCAAAACCAGTTTTTCTTTGGATTCGGATAATTGGAAACTCTGTTTTCGTGGTGATTTCTTATTCTGAGTGCATGTCAATACTCAGGTGTTTGTGTAAACATGGCTATTTTCAGAAGTTGTGTGCAAACGCTTGCTTCATCCGTTACATCACCCATCTGTTTCACTCTGTCGTCCTCCTGTAGCTTCAGTGGATATGTATAGTAGATGCCTCAGAAGTTGTATCACAACTATTGTTTGCAATAGTTCATTATTTATTTTTAATATTTATATTATTTATGCTATAGTTGCTATGTCTTTATTTACTCACCATCAGATTGGTCCAAACCTGTAGGACACCAAAGAAGAAATGTAAAAAACAAGCGGTTCTGACTTAATGAATATGAAAAATCTGGTACTATACAAGTTTACTTAAGACACTTTTATGGTGTTTTTAAACACTTTTATGGAGTCTTTTTTGAAGGTTAAGGCTCCATTTATTGTAATTGCATGGACAAAAGTGACCAGTACAAAATTTCTCCTTTTGTGTTCAACAGAAAAAAAAGCCATTACAGGTTTGGAACAACATGAGAGAATATTAATTTTGGATAAACATTTCTTTAACGGCAATAAAAGTGGAGTTTGCCAGGTGAACATTCAACTGCTCTGCTTTTCTCGATTGCACAAGAGACTCAAACCTTAAGCTTGACCCTGTCTGTAATCTTCTCACTTTTCAATCTCATTTTTTTTTAAATCGCACCCAAACTTTTGTTAGAGGCTGAAATAAAAGCTGTTACAGAAGCGATTTACAACAGCAGCCTTGAGGTTTTATAAACGTTCTTGCCAGATGGATGAGGGAGATGGAAATTTGAGTTTTCGAATGCAATACACTAATGAGCTCAATTGTTGTTACTTTACTAAAGCAAAATCTGAGAGAACCTAATTTGCCATTTGTTCCATTTGTATGATAAAATGCACAAGTTTAGTTTAACCACCGCAAAAACAACCACTGACTGATGAAATACCAGTGAAACGCGGTAATAAGCACATTACTGCTTTTCTTCTAGAGAGGAGTTGGAGAGATTTGCGCATAATGGAACCCTGAGCCATCTGATCGTGTGCTTCTCCAGAGATGAGCCTGATGCAGCGGGAACCGTTAACAGACCAACATATGTCCAGCATAACTTGAGTCTCCATGCTAAAAATGTTGCCAGCATCCTCCTCAAAGACAAAGGCTCTCTCTATGTCTGTGGGTGGGTACAAAACATAAATGGTTTGACTTTTATCCCATGTGTACGGTCACATTTTGCTCACCAGGAATGAGAAAATATCTCACGATTTTACAGGGATGCAAAGAACATGGCAAAGGATGTGAATGACACACTGTTGGAGATCATAGGAAATGAACTTCAAATCGATAAACTGGATGCTATGAAGACAGTAGCAGGACTTCGTGAGGAGAAGCGATATCTACAGGACATCTGGAGTTAAGAAACTCATACAGAACACAAACAATCGTAAACAGATGTGCAAGCTACTTTTTGGCCCTTTCAGTTCATATCCACACAACAGGTGCTATTGAGTGATAGCCAAATTCATTAACCAACTGCCTTAAGTCTCAAGGCGTTTTCCCTTCTTTTCAAGTATTTTAAAAGCTTTTAGTAAATTATCTGAAGGTACGGTTAAAAACGCTTAGATTAGATATGTTTAGTCAAAACTTTCGACTGTGCCTTTTTATGCAATTATTAAAGAGGAGCCCTGCATAACCGTTTCATTCTTTGAGGACTGTTTCTGTACGTTTAGATAAAGCTCAGGTAAAATATGCATACTGCATCAGACTCGGAAGGCAGGAGGATGCAAGACATGAAAAACCAAAACATGACAGACTGGATGGGAAAACTGTCAGAAGCTGCCAAATCCAGGATCATCAGCAGCATTTCCGTGTTTTTCAATTCCAACAGTTTTTTTAAGATTAGAGAGGATACTATAGAGTCATCCATTTTCTTCCCAAAAAACATTTTGCCATTTAGATTTGAAATTCACCTCAGGTACCCACAGCAATTATACTGGTCTAGAGAGTTGGTGAGTCTATTGTTATACCCCAATATTTTGTTAAAGCTGTCGGGCTAAGAAAACATTTTAATTAAAAGTCTTTAACACGATAACCTGTACTCACTGTAATTATTCCAGAATAAAATGCATACTAAAAAAGAAAAGTAGTATTTAACAGACAATTTTATTTTATGGCAAGGGCTGTGTAACAATTCTTCATAAATGTCTAATTTTGAGTACACAATATTCACTGTTCATTATTTGTATTTTCTTTGCACACAAAAAGTATTCTCGTAGCTTCATAAAATTAAGGTTGAACCACTGATGTCACATGGACTATTTTAACAATGTCTTTACTACCTTTCTGGGCCTTGAACATGTCAGTTATGTTGCTGTCTATGCAGGGTCAAAAACCTTTCAAATTTCATCAAAAATATCTTAATTTGTGTCCAAAGATGAACGAAGATTTTACAGGTTTGGAACGACATGAGGATGAATAAATGACAAAACTGAGTTTAAATAAACTTTAAATATATTGTTTCTACATATAGTCAACAACTTCAATGGATACTTTTATATTTCACCAACGATTTTAATTTGATTGTTCCTTCCCTCACTAAAGCCGTCAAGCACACAGATTTATAAATTTCTTTTTGACCGATTTTCAAATACCTTTTTGCTTCAAATAAAAAAAATTGCAATGATGTGATTCACATCATAGCCGATTTTCTTAGTGCATGGCTTATATAACTCTTTATTAAATTTTTAAAACATCCTTATGGGAAACATGAATGGAAAAATTGCTTTGCTGACGAAGCCAACGCTGGGCGGCAATTAACACAACAAACGCAACTAGCAGCATGTGGAGTCTCACTTATCAAATGCCTGTCATTATTGCAAATAATCATCCAGTCATTATTGCTAAATAAGCCTTCTCAGGTGTTTATTTGGTGACAGTGACTGGCCTACAGTCAGTAGGTTATCTCTTACATATCTTTCTTTAAAAATGCTCAATGGCTAAACATCCGTTTCGTGACATTTCGTTTTCTGTATTCCCTAGCTTGGAGGCATTAATCATCATCTTTATGACCTTTCTTTACATGCATCTTAGACCACTTTTGTCTCAAGTGTTATTACATAAAGAACAGACTTGAGAGTTTTCTGTCTGTGTTGCTGAAGTCTGGTAAACACTGATTGTGCATGAGGACTCTTGAAGGCGATGTTTCACGTCAACACTCCGGAGGGTCAGCAGGCTAATGAGACTGTAATCACGGAAGAATAATTACAGAATCCCTCACCTCATGAGGTTATGAAGTTATGAACACAACCCCTTTAGGATTTCACATCAGTTGTGAATTAGGGATCCTACGGATTATAAATGCTTTCTCAGAGCGAGAAGAGGGTTTCGAGCTTTCAGTCTGAACAGCAATGAGTAACGGTGGAGCTGTGATTTGGGACGGTCATGAATTTATAAGTGTGGCTCTTAAAATTTAAAACAAGCACTTGAAATGTTATGGGTACAATGAAATTGCAAATGACTAGAAGCAGTGAATGATGTTTTTATACAGAAAATGCAAACAAAACCATAGTAATCATGTTTCAAAAAGAAAAAAGGGATAATTGGATAAAAATCTGCTTTGGTAAGGATCAAAGGATTATTCCGAGGCATAAATATATATGTATATATAATACAGTATATATTATTTATTAAATATATAAGTCAAAAGATTTTTTATAATAACATATAATGAAAGTAAATGGTGATGCACGCATACAAAAAACAGTTGAAACGTTCTTCAAAATATCTTTTGTTTCTCAGAAGAAAGAAAGTCATACAGGTTTGGAAACACACGAGGGTGAGAAAAATGATCACTGATTTTCTTTTTTTTGTGAACTATTCGTATCTGGGAGCTGATCGAGCAAACTCTTTGTAAACCGACATTCTTAGGTATTTCCTGTACAAACAGTAAAAAAATCAACTCCTCTGTGAAGTTTGATTTAGTGACACGTTTAAAACCCGGCAAGCCAAAAGAGGAGGGACATCAAATATCATATTTTGTGTCTTGTTTAATTTTTCCTTCTCTTCTATCCCATGAGCCTCTGTGCTTGTTTACGAGTGTTATTTGCATCTGTACTGGGGAACGGCTCTCAGGACAGTGCTGCAAAGGCACGTAAATGAATCCCATAATGAATATGCTGCATTAATGATGGGTTTACTTCTAAATTCGATGCTCTTAATTAAAAGGGTTCAAGGTGCCTTTATGACTGGAGTGCATAGAAAAGAAATGGTAATCTGAATAAATCACAAACTTGCAGCATGCTGGTGGTTTTGATAGATCTCCCTGCTAAGAATGGCTGAAATGAAGCAGAAAGATATGTGTTAGAGCTAATGATTATCATTAGAGGAACCTTCGCTTCAGTCCACCGCAGTTTCTCTCGTAGTTCGTCCAGGTGTATGATAGTTGACCGTTTCTGGGAAATTTTGTTAGGTTTGACATTTTATTGCCACAGTAAGGGGAAGGGTAATGACATTATCAAGTCTGGCCAGTGCTGAAAATGATTAATAATAAACTCTATAGACCAGTAGAGGGTACAGAGTCATAGGCTGCCCAATAATTATAACAATAAATGTGCTATTTAGTATTAAAAAGGAGAGGTCAAATGTCACTATTCCACTGATAATAGCCACCAATTTCACAAAGAAAAGGGCTGCAGCTAGAAATCCGATCATCTTACACTGCAAAAAATTATTTTAATCAGTCATTTTTGTCTTGTTTTCCAGTAAACTCCTGTACTTTTTAATATTAATAATAACTATTATTATAAAAAATTTGCATTTTGTTTAAGGAAAATCTTCTTGGAAGTGTAGTTTTTTAAAAATCATTGACCATTTTTGCATTGTTTTCACCATATACTGTATCTAACAAAACCTAGCAAGGGTTATGATTAAATCAAAACCAAAGGGGTAAGAAAAATGAATATTCTCTTAAATCACATCATTCATATTTTGCAATCATACATATATATTTTAAATAGAATATTTTCTGGCAAATAAGACACAAAAAACTACTGAAAGGGCCAATGATTTTGCCACATAAGTCCTAAAACTAACTTAAATTGACCACGTTAGTTTACAATTGATCCATGATAGATGAGGCATGAGTTTGGCGGGTTTTTAGATTTCTGCGACATTCATTTTAAGACCAGAACGCAAAGAACAGAAAAACATATCAACTGGTTAAAGTTGCTCATCAAAGGCAAATAGCTAGAAAGCAAACACAGAGTCTGGTGCATGTTTTTTTTTTTTTAAATCTCAGTAGATAAATGTACAGCACATCCATCTCAGGTATTGCAGTGTAAAAAGGGCGATAGGGGAGTCAATTAGTCCTCATAATTACTAAAAGGCCTTCAGTACAAAGCTAATTGATTTTCCATCTAATGAGTGCAGCGGTAATGACCCTGAAATGGTGTTTGCAGGCTTTATTTATCATATCTTATTAAAAATGAGTACGAGTTTTGGTGGGTTTGGGTTAAGCTATAAGATAATGATATTCACTGAGAGAGAGCTGTCAGACCGTTTCTCATCCATTCAACGATTGAATGGATAAACTGTATCAGAAACATTATTGGAGTTGAGTCTGGTTATTAATATAATTTCACTGTGACTGCTAAAGTAAATAGGTGTTACAATCTGTGATTTTGTGTGCGCTTGCAAAATGAGACATTTTTAATAGGAATTCTAAGTAGTTTTAAAAACTCTACAATGCGGTCAAGAGGTCTGGATCCACGAAAGCCCTTTTACAGATCATATTTTATCAGGGTTATAAGTCGTTGATGAAAAACAAATTTCTCCTCTCAACTCTTAAAGTGTAATTTGCAATTTAAGGTTAGGTTCATGTCATATTAAATAAAGCATTCATGAGACCTCTCAGGCTTCTCTAATGACACCTCGAATCACTTAATTGCCACTTGCCTCACATGGGCATTCTGTTTTAGTCAACGTTAAACGAACACCTTTATTGAGTAACACAGAGCTGGGGCCACAAAATGGACAATTGGTGGATTTATGATGTTAGCAAGTGAGTAGTCAACGTGAACTTGTTCAGGACACAACTAATGACCTTACAGACTCGGACTCTCCTTACAACTTTAAATATGAAAAGACATGATAAAATATGATTATTATACGATGACAAAGTAAACAAGATTGGATATGTCAGTCCATATAACCCCCAATATCTATTGGCGTTTACAATACAAAAGTTCACGTGGGTCTGTTTTTGGAGAAGTTGCAACGGCATGCATTGATTAGTGAAAATACACTAAAAAATTACATTTTTTATATGCTGAAGTATTGTTATACATTAAAATGGTTTTAAAAATTTATATGTATGGCTGTGCTATTTAACGCTGAATTTTTTACATCATCTACTGCACTTTCAGTGTCCAATGGTCTTTCAAAAAATCACTCTAATATGCTAATGTGTTCGGACTACAAGAAATATTTATCTTCTCCTTATTATCAACACGTTTTGAATTTAAAGTTTTTTGAGGCCTGCTTACCGTTTAGGATTAATTGATAAACAAAAGTTCAAAAGAACAGCATTTGTTAATCTTCTCGTTGTTTTATATCTTTAAAAAAACTGTACCCTAGATTGTTATTATTCTATGAATTTCCAACATATATTGTCGAACTACAGTTGTGCCATCTAAATTGTGGATGTCCAATGTCCATCATCACCAACAATTTCTGTCTTACTCTAAAAAATATGTATCAAAAATTGTGGGTATCGTGTATTTACTGAACTAGAAATTCTTTTAAATGCAAATTATTTACAAAAAGTGAGAAATATTCTTCAACATTGCCAAGGATGCACTAAGAATGCTTGCTATAAACTAACTAGCACTTCACTATGAGATGTGTGGTTTCAAGCCAAATTCTACAAATTGACAATTCCACATTGGAATAAAAAAAAACAAAAATATATCTTATATTATATGATAACCGTAGAGCGGCCAATTGAAAGTACATGATTAGCTTGTACAATCGCAATGTTCTTATACTTTAAAATATCAGTGTGGTCAGAAACACTGCGTGCGTTGGATTGATTTCTTTGCCTGCATGTGGTTTGGCTATGAATTGGAAGCGGCAATATGTCGCTCTAAGCCACTTGGCTCTGCTGCACCTGCATGTAAACGAACAACTATACTCTATGTCTCAGCGCCGGTGGCACCAATCAGTGGGTTACGTGTTTATGACACCAGCCTTCAGATGGCCTTTAATTACAATCATTTACTGGTGCTAGCGTTTGTGTCCAGCCAAGTTTTCATTTCATCCGACACCACATCATTTGATACGATCCACGCGATTTCCTCCGGACCCAATTCTCCCGCATCTCTTTTTAACAAACAATCCTCGGTTTGACATGAAGTCAGCGGTAGACGGGGGCTTTCTGAATACTTTATCAGCATTCCTTATGGTTCGATACTTCAATGTCGTAATCGCTATGAAAGGAGAGGACCAAAAATATCCCTCTCCCCTTAGCGAGAGCCAGGAGTTTTATTTAGAGGGACGTTGTTTAATTAGATGGTGACTATGCAGTGTAATGCTCATGAGTAGATTAGTACACAGGGTTAATTTATTCTAATGTAACATCGAAGATGGACAGACATCATTATTTGTTTATGGGGTTCCGGCACATATGTGCTGGGAAACTCCCACAATAACTCTTTCTAATGTGACATGTTTGCTATGAGTTACGCTTGGTGTTGGTTTGTCTCTGGGGCGCTAGTCTGTTTTTGCAATCTTTGAGCCCAACGTTGACTCGGGGCCTATTATAAACACATTTATTCCACTAGTGGCCAAGAAATAAATCATGGGTTAAAATGTTGTTTGGGGCTAGGCCAACTCTGATGGAAACCAAAATTTAGATTCTGGAAATGAAGGCAATCTTCACCCTATGTCGGCTCCAAACTGGTCCCTTGTGAACAGATTGTTCTTGTTTTTTCTGATTTGAGAAAGCTATTTTGGAGCCATTGACTTTTCATAGTATGACCAACAAACCAAAAAAACAATGATATTTCTTCACCAGGAAGAAAGCAAGCGCCTCCCGACAAAAGGTCCATACCGGGGCCAGTACCCTTTTCAAAGGTATAAATGGCACCTCGGTACTAAAGCGTTTGTCCCTTCGGTATAAATGTCCATTCTCGGTAATTTACTAGCTCTTAAGGTATCGGCAGTCTTTAGGCATCCAACCCCGTCCAACAGGTTTTTGGTGATTTTTGAAAATGTACCCCCCAGTGACAGCTTTTGTACTTTTTGTTCTGAGAGTGTATGGATTTGGAATGACAAACTATACGTTTAAACTAATGACATAAGGATAAACTAACATCATTTTTTTTTTTTTGG
>JADLZN010001362.1:275151-338408 GCA_018155175.1 Sinocyclocheilus anophthalmus | reverse complement strand
AATTATGTTTTGGCATTTTGATTATCATGGATAAAATATAGTTACTCTAGTAAAACCATGCTTCATTTTAGTAAGGGGCATAAATATGTTACCTTGTCAAAAGCGTTTTTTTTTTCAGTAACAACGATATAGTTACATTAAAAGTCCGTCAGAACACCAACCAAAATCGCAAGGAGGTAACCATAGCAACAGCTTCTCGATCACTGCAACGTATGGTATGTCAACAAAAGCTAATTATTTATTAAGTTATTATAGACATACGTAGCACAAATATATCTTAATAAAGTTTGTTATTGTTTTGTTTAAACGTGTTTAAAATGATGGTTAAGCTGACGGTTAACTATGTTAGAGGCGCCAAAAAAATAATCGACGCTCGCCCAGAAAATAACCAACAAAACTCATGACCCTTCAGAAAGTATTAAATAAATATAAATAAATAATTCACAATGCTTTATGATGTCTACGCCCAAGTCCTTAGTATTTCCACAAGGGAAAATTTTATAGCTTAAAATATTCCCAGCGTTACTCGTCGTAATTGCAATTTTACTAGTAACAATTCAATTAGAGAGCTCTACAGTTCAATTCTTACTAGTAGCAATTCAATTAGAGAGCTCTTTCATTCTAAATAAACACATCTTTAATGTGTTTTTTTTACTAGTAAAAATTAAATTTTTAGAGCTCTGTAATTGCATTTTTACTAGTAAGAATTCAATTCGAGAGCTCTGTAATCGGAATTGTTACAAGTAATAATTGAATTAGACAGCTCTCTAATTGTAATTCTTATGAGTAAAAATTTAGTTGCAGAGCTCTACAATTAAAAATGAATGGCAGTCAATGGAGACACATGACTTGTAAAAATTCATTTGTAGAGCTCTCTAATTGGAATTGTTACTAGTAAGAACTGAATTAGCCTATAGAGCTCTAATTGAAATTCATTCTTACTAATAATTGAATTAGAGAGCTCTCTAATTGTAATTCTTATGAGTAAAAAATTAGTTGTAGAGCTCTACAATTAAAAATGAATGGCAGTCAATGGAGACACATGACTTGTAAAAATTCATTTGTAGAGCTCTCTAATTATAATTGTTACTAGTAAGAACTGAATTAGCCTATAGAGCTCTAATTGAAATTCATTCTTACTAATAATTGAATTAGAGAGCTCTCTAATCATAATTGTTACTAGTAAGAATTGAATTAGCCTATAGAGCTCTGTAATTGGAATTCATTCTTACTAATAATTGAATTAGAGAGCTCTAATCATAGTGGTTACTACTAGTAAGAATTGAATTAGCCCATAGAGCTCTGTAATTGGAATTCATTCTTACTAATAATTGAATTAGAGAGCTCTAGTCATAGTGGTTACTACTAGTAAGAATTGAATTGTAGAGCTCTCTGATTGAATTGTTACTAGTAAATATGCAATTATGACGAGTTACGCGGGGAATATTTTAAACTAAACCGGCTTGCCATAATCGCGCTTATTTAATACGTTTTTTATGAATAAATCCAAGGGGCGGGGCTTTGCCGCAGATATCGATGAGGCGTATTTCTCCTCCATCCATGGAGTGTTTTATGCCGTAGAGATGGACATGCGCTGCCAACAATATCTTGTAGAAGCGGCTCGCGTATTTATTTAAGCGGTGCAGTTTGTCCAGTGTGTTTGGAGGGGATGGGATCTTAGGAAATGGGTCGTGCATGGGAACAGCAAGACCGTTATAACCGCTTCTGCACAATTATATCTACACCGGATACCGGGAAATGAGCCACACGCGAGCAACGAACTGGATACCATCTACACGAGGAGCTGTCAGCATAAATATATGATGTGTTTCATCTGATTTGATCCCTTGCTTCGATTGCATCGATATTCTCTATGTATGGCCGTTCTTTCATCATGATATCGGGTGTGTAAAGGGGCGCGCGCGTGAGCCGCATCCGCGCGAGGTGCATCTCAACATGGCAGGTAACGAAAATGACTCTGTACGGTGCCATTCACCTTCTGTATCTTTGCATGTCGATACCAGTTTAAAAATACGGTAAATGTGTGACACATGATCTGCGTTTTGGGAGATCCCGCCGGTATGTGCGTCTGAAGATGCTGGTTTTGCATTTTTGACCCAGTGCATGCGCTTAGTCTGTTCCTACACCCACCCTTTTCCATCTGTACCGCTATTTATCTGCTTCAGATCACACCCGTTACCGCTGTACCTGTCTGACAAGATGCTCGCGGTATTAACCTCACGGGAGCCCTGGGCCGCGCGCGCTGATGATCTGTCATTCTAACCTACATTCTCACCAATCGGTTTGCAGCTTTTTTTTAAGTAAGCAAAACTAATTAGATTTTACAGTGTAAAGTGCAGCTGACATGAATATGCTTTTGCTCTTTTTTATTTTATTATTATTATTGTTGGAATATATTTGTCTGTGTAAAAGTTTAACTGAACAAACTGAAAAAAATGTTACTATACCTATTAATAGTAATATTTAAACCATTATTTATTATTAAATTAACATTTAAAGCATGGCGTTATACAGTTTATATTTTATTCTATCTTGAGTTAAGCCTGATCTGCCTTAATTTGAACGATTCTCAGAACTGATCCATGAAATCTATGAGCCGGCAAATAAGAGTTGATGATGTGATGGACATGTTGTGAAGTCCAGTTGTTGCTGATGGGTAATTTGGATGAAATATGTGTGCTGTGACCCCTGAATGCATCACTGCTGTGCCAAATCAGAGATTCTGTGTATGCTGATGGCTCCCCCAAGATGCTGATTTACCCTATAAAATAACCTGTTTACAGAAATAGCACAACAATCAAGTTTACACGCTAGTTATTTTCTACCATAGCTGAACACATTGCTTTGCCAGCTGGAACTCAAACAACTAATTTTTTTTCCAGTGTGATACTGTGTTTAGTCAAGTGTTCTTTGTCGGATTATCACTCACTTGGTAAACAATTTTATCTAAAGGCTCTTTCCACCATTGTGAAACAGTGCACTTTAACGCTTGAAATTAGCGTAGATACACAAAAAAAAAAAAAAAAAAACTGGTTTGGAGCACATGATGTTTTGAGGTGTTGTGTGCTGCACCAAATTGTCTGAATTGCAGTAACGATGGATGGCAATCTTAATACAACGTATCACATACCAATTATCAAGGGACTAATACAAGCAGCTGAAATCTGAAAGTCTTAAAAGTCAAGTCTCCTTTATTTATATAGCGCTTTTAAAAATATAGATTGTGTCAAAGCAACTGAACAGCATTAATTAGGAAAATAGTGTGTCAATAATGCAAAATGACAATAGTAAACACTCATTTTTTAGTTAAAAACAGTTCATCATTCAATTCAGTGATGTCATCATCCAGCTCAGTTCAGTTTAAATAGTATCTTTGCAATCATTTGCAATAAAGTCAACGATATCGTTGGAAACGAAGTGTCCCCAACCAAGCAAGCCAGAGGCGACAGCGGCAAGGAACCAAAACTATCGGTGACAGAATGGAGAAAAAACCTGAGAAACCAGGCTCAGACGGGGGGCCAGTTCTCCTATGACCAGACAAAACCAGCAGTTCAATTCAAGACTGCAGCAATGTCACATTGTGCAGAAGACCCAACTGGTTCCTGTGGTCTTGTCCCGGTGGTCGTCTGAGACAAGGTCTTTACAGGGGATCTGTATCTGGGGCTCATCTAGTTGTCCTGGTCTCCGCTGTCTTTCAGGGCTGTGGAGGTCCTTTCTAGGTGCTGATCCACCATCTGGTCTGAATACGTACTGATGAAAAACAGCACTAAAATGCAACATTAACATCTGAAGACGGAGCTTTGTGGCTTACAGTATAGTTTGTGAGGCTATATGCAAGAGAACACCTAATAACTGAGTAAATTAATGTTTAGCTGATATGCATTTTACATTTACAATATTTCTCTCTTTATTTATTCATTCATTCTTAAAGTTTTTTGGGTTTTTTTTCCTGTTAGGGTGTTAGTTTTAGTATTTATAACTAGTTGTAGCCTATACAAACAAAAGAAGTCTATGGAATGTCCTCATTTAGATACCTAAGTAAACACGTGTGTGTGTGTGCTCGCACAGTTGTGTGAAAGATTATAAACTGCTCTTTGGGTGCAGAAGATAAGAATTCAACAGTATGTGGCACCATTCCTTTCCCATAATGCCTTAAAGCATCATTATTCCTTTCAGAGGAGCCTGTATTGTGTTGATAGATTCCCACATCAGTGAACAAGTGCAAAAGCAACAGTGTAGTTAGACTGTGAGAAATTGAAGAACAAAAAAATGGAGCATTCCTATTTCTAAACACCATTTTAACTTCACCGCTCAAAACGAGCACTTGTTTTTTTTATATAGAAAGCCTTTCTGACTCATATTTTTGAGCGAAGTATGAGAAAAACAAACAAGCAATCAAACAAACACCCACAGCATCTGCAGGCACACCTCCACCCGTTCCACCTGTGCTAACGTACACATGTGGCCCGTCACACGTGTTTGATGGCAGTGCAGCTGTGATTGATTCTTGATGGGCGGTACAGCATGGCTGCTGTTTTTAAATCCCGATCAGATTTGCTTACACTGCCATTTTTATAGCCCACAGCCAACAGCTGACACCGTAGGTACCTCCCCTGCCTGGTTGTGTGTGTGTGTGCGCACAAGCCGCCGCAAACGCTCTAAGTGCTCCCGTTTAATAACAGACGGTGATAATTTAAGATGCATTGGTGGAGAACAGAGCACAAATCATGGCAGTGACGGCTCCATGGAGACAAAATGGAAGGAAGGGCAGTAGAGAGATAAATCACACCAGGAGGGAGGGAAAAAAAGAAGAGGAGAAGCGAATAGGGATGAAAACAAGGCCTCCCTGCCGCGGTGTGTTTATGTGTGTGTGCGCGTTTGTGTGATCAGTGATGAACAGACTGTGATGTCTCCAGTGAACGCTAGGTACGGCACATGCTCCCTCCTGTACAGTGTTTACAATGATCATTACTGCTTCACTGCCATTATAATGATGACCACAGAGACTAGTCTGGCTCTCCCTTTGAGACGTCTCTCTCTGTCTGTCAATGACCCACTCATACAGAACCTAGCGAGAATGCTGGTGCTTGGACCGGGGAGGTCTGCAATACCTGGAGAAAGCTTACTGTTAGCATTCCTGTTGATCCCAATAGCAGTTGCACAACTGGCAGGGAGATATAAGACAAAAAAACAAATTTTTAAGGATATGTTCATCAAAAGACAAAAACTATGAAGACTTAAACTGGGTAAAAACATTGCATACTTTGATCAGCCCTCTAAAAAGGGCTGCTGGTAAAACATCTACTGTAAAATATTGTAATAGTTGTGAATTATATGTTTGCTTGTCAAAATACTGTACATGAATACCTTTAAATGACTGTCAATGGATGCTTTTTGTGCTCAGGTGTAGTTAAAAAATCTACCTGGGCCATGCTAATCAGTCTAAACTTTATCTCTTTGTTTGGACAGGCTGAGAAAAAAATTACGATAAAAATAAAAATTATATATTTTTTTATATTATATTTATTTTTATTTGTTTTGGTCTGAAGGTGATATAAAAGTTTCAAGCACATGCCCACCACAATGCACAAGGGGGGGGGGGGGGGGGGGGGGGAAAAAAAAGCCTATATCTTTAAGGTTGACTACATTTCTGTAAATCTTAAAACACAATGCAATGCTTAATTCAAAATATGAATACAACACTTGTGAAAAATCAATACGGAAAATGCCAAAGTACATTGAGTACTGATACTTTATGGACTTTTCTTAGAGTGCATAGGATCCATGGATGGAAACTGTGCTAATGCTATTTGCAGTGAGTAAACGATTATTGGACAAATGTGAGTTGAAGGACTGGTGAGTAATCATGTATGTGCACTTATTCTCTCTGCCGGAGTGAGTACTGGTAAAGCATATCAGTTGTGGCTGTTTGATCAGATGTTGGTGAGGTAAATAGCCAAACTGCTCCATTTTGCTGACAACCGCCATTTGTTTGGTGGACACTATCTTGTTTACAGGCCTCCACGAGGAGGAAAGAGATAAGGGTATTTTAGAATTAATTAATGCGAGGCGTTACTCTTTGCGTCAGCGTCTCTCGCACGTGTAGAATGCGAGAACTTGCTTTAATTAAAATAACGAACAACAGCACCGCCTTCGGAGGAGCGGAGGAGATTGATGCGGAACTTTAGTCCAACTTCATTTCTCAAAAGGAGCGTTCGGGACATCAGGAGTGTGCGCTTTGAAGCCATTCCCACCCAGAAATGACTTTTCTGATGAAGTACAGGGGGAGGCTGGGAACAGATGAAATTCATATTTGAAGAAGTGTGGCAGGCAGGTGGAGATACCATGCAGATCAGTGAGGCAGAGGGAGTTGATTTTAATGGAGCCGCTCTCTCACTCCGCCTTGGAGGTGGCTCTCCGTCGCTCATAAATCATGCTGACCCACTCCTCTGCTCCGTGCGTTTTCTCTCCTTGTCGTAATTTATGGCCCAACGGTCAAATTGCTACAAAAAAGTCTTTCAATTTATAACTTTTAACCTCTGGACTGAAAACGAGAATTGACGGTGAGGCAATTAAAGTGTAAGCGGTTTTTCAACACACAAATACGCACACGGAGGGATGGCTTTTTCCGTCAGCGAGAAGGTGCTTGCCTGAATGACATTATCATATCGATTGTCACACACACTGATGCCAAGGTTTGCTAATATTAGATTAAGTCCCATGTTGCCTGTCGCTCCATTAATGGGGCAATAGCTTGCATTTCCCATTAAAATTTGATGAAAGATTAATAATAATGAACATTACTTACGGGGCAGTCATTACTAAATGTCACACGCTGATTTGCAGTATTGGGCTCCAAAAGCACATTTTTATAGTGTTTAGTTCCTAAATTGAAGTTAATATCCTGTACCTCTTTCATAAGCCAATGTGAGCGGCAGACAGCCAATAAAACGGAGAGCTATTGCGGCAGACAAGAAAAACAGAAATCTACTTTTTATTTGGCCCTCTAAAGTCTCTGATCTGCTCAGCCTGCGTTGACATGCTACTAACAGGACCGAATCTCTCCTGTCAGACACCAGCGGTATGGATGAGTGAGTGAGTGAGTGACTGATTGAATGACTGAAAGAGATTCCTTCACGCAGAGAAAAAAAAAAGGCTAGGATGAGGAGAAAGAAGAAAGCACCTGAGGTGAGGAAAGGCGAGATCAGAGATGAGGCAAGAGGAGAAAATAGCAGCGCAGATAGAAGAAGAGGAAGATGGAAAGGAAGGGTCAAGAGAAGAGAGCGGCTCAGAATAACTTCTGCTCTTGGTTCTAGTTTGTGTGTGGTGAGTTTGGATAGTAGCCATGTTTTTGGTGGGCGGGATAAGACAGTGTCCCATTCACACAGCGATGAGACCGAGAGCTGATAGAAGCCCCTGCTCATTAAAGTACTGTAACTTTAAACTAAATATAGGAGATGGCAGACTGTATTATAACCTTGTTTAGACATGATTTTGAGGTACTGCGCTGGTGAAACAACCAGCCCTGCCGGCCACCAGCATATGTTGTGTTTGGGATACTGCTGTCTTGCTTAATCAGACTTTCTGGGTCTTTACCACAAAATGTGAGTTGAGCATAATTTTGCATGGAGCATTGTCTAAGGATGCACTATATTAAAATTATGGCTTGTAACTACATGAAAATAATGATAATAATAATAATTGTTTTTATTGTGTTATGGTTGATATTAAAATCCTAATCTATTTTTTTAATAAATTGAGAAAAAAAATCTATAAATTTAAATGCTGCAATTTAGGCATCACAACATAATGTATATTACCGTTCAAAAAGTTATGAAGGGTATATAAAAAGATGATTTTTAAATGTTTTTGAAAGAAGTCATATGCTCACAATACTTGCATTTATATGCTGATTTGATACTCAACGAATGTTTTTTTTCATTCATACATTCATTCATTAATTCATTGTGGAAACCAGATACTTTTTTTCTCTTTAGGATTCTTTGATGTTTAGAAAGTTCAAAAGAACAACATCGCTTTGAAAGACAAATAATATGAATTATTAAATAATAATAATAATAAATACAAAAAAAAATCTCTGACCCGACTTTTTAACATGTGATACATTATTACAAAAAAAATATTCATATGAAATTGAATCTATTTGAATACTAAACACCAACAAAGTAATAACCTGTTAAGTGTAAAAAAAAAAATCCTTGAAGGTTTAGATGATGACAGAGGATATTATGTAAACAACAATATATATCCAACTATGGTACCAATATACAGTATTGTTGCATCCCTATAGTGCCAGATCTTCAGAATGACTCAATCACCAAGCACAAACATATAGAACAACACTAATGCAATGACCATTGGGATACAAAACAATTCATAGTACTAATAGTGGTCTATAGTCAGAATGAAGAAAATTAAGAAAAAAACAGAATTTGTTAGCAATGAAACTTCATGACAGAGCATATGAGTGCGGGGAATGATGTGGAATTTAAAGAGAATGATGCGTTTTCTTTCATATGGTAATCTAAAGTGGCTAATATATCTTTTTTTATGCTCTTTACTCTGTAGAGGTGATTCAAAATGTCAAAGGTCATATTATCAGAAATACTGATGCATCAACTTGATGTAAATTTGTGGGGTATTCAATTCTTATTAAAGGGTGATTGCCCCTAGCTGGACGTCTCCTTCTTTGTTAGTATTACCTAAAGTGTGATGTAAAAAACGTTCAGCTATGATCGGTCACAGCAGACTTGAGGAGGTGACAGAATGATAGTGTTTATACGGCCTGATGCCTCAGCATGAGGGATGCGATGACGGCAGAACAAACATCACACAACAGGCTCTCACCGATCTCTCTTTTTCACACACACTTATGCACACACCCACACATCAACTCCTTGTACACTTTATGCATACTCTGATGCACTTTCTCAATATGCTAGTTGTCACTGCAAGTTACTGTGGTGGCATTTTGCCAGCTGCTTACCCAACCATTGTAGCTTTTATCTTTTTTCTCTTCTTAGTTCTCAGTCTGAGGTCACATGTGTCAGACACTTCCCCATTAATCTTAATTCTGTCAGGTGTAATGCTCTGTAATACTTCTCTTCTTTCATGTCCGTCTTTTTTTGTAATCGCTGCAGGGTTGGGCAAAATTCTGAATTTAAAAATGGTTTGCCTTTCAGTTCATGAGTTGGAATTTGAACTGAAATCACATGAAATTTAAATTGCTGAATTGCAATTCAGATAAATTAAACATGGTCACACAACAAAGGCATTTCATTAGTTATGCAATAAATCAAAAATAATTACATCTGCAAGGTGCACTCAATAATGTTTTGTACAAATTACACTGATATCGTAATGGACTGTGACCTAGCAGCAATGATTAATTTATTTCACTATCAAAAGTGTCTGATAATGGGGCTACTGAGATGAAGCAAATTGTCTCAGATGGTCATGTGATCTTTACAGTTTTGACCCTTTGAGACATCCTGCTACATGTGAATCACATCACATGAGAGTTTTATCTATATTAAACAGATATCACAAAAGTGCTATTCACTTCTTTATCTGATGCTTTTTAATGAGGAAAAAATGGCTGATGTTCTTAATTCTGACTAATTATTCCTGTTTATACCCTGAGCTGTATAATTTTTTTGTAACTGATTAATTAACACAAGTCAAAACATTGAAAAATATTTTATATATGATTTAGAAAATAAAACAAACAAGCAAACAAAAAACTATATGACTTTTTTCTCAGAATTGCGACATCATATCTTGCAATTCAGTTTATATCTTTTTTCCCTCATGTTAACTCACAATGGTGAGAAAAAAAGTGAACTGTGAGATATAAACTTGAAATTGCGAGAAAAAAACTTTAATTGAGAGATTAAAAGTCACAGTTACTTTTTATTTTATTTTTTATACTGGGGTGGAGAAAACAAAAATGTGTAAAAAGACAGTATGAATGGCAAGGATGTAAACTCATAATGATGAGTATATAAACTCATAATTGCTTTTGTTTATAGTTTTATTCTGTGGTTGAAATAAGCTTCTAAACAACCCTGATATGATTGCATAAATTAAGCGTATAGCATAAGTTTTGGTAAGTCAAGTGAGTCAAGATTGCATCAGTTGACTCTCAGCTGATCACATCTACCTATAGGAATAAGACGCCTATCAGGCATTCCTATATAAGCTCTATTCAGTATTATTCAGCAGCTTTTCAGCTTGCTCAGGAGCAAATTACACTCCTCCATCCCCAACTCCTCCTTTGTCAGTCAGGACTTGGCTTTCTGTGTCCTTGTTAATCAGACTCCTTTATCTTGAATAATGTGTTACACTAAAATATCATTAAGTACATTAATGATATCTGCTTGCTCTGTTCTGTTTACCCTAAAGGGGGGTTATTATTGCTGCTCTCCCTGCTCATTCATGATAGGCTGCATGGATGGGCAGGGAGTTATTGCCCAGAACAGAACCATACCGCCAACCCAAACTGCATGCTAAGTGTCTATCATTTTGACGATAGGGTTTTCCTGACAGAAATCCGATTCATTTTGTCAGGTTTATATGTAGAAAAAGCTTGATTGTGTTAGGTTGTGGCTCTGGCGCCGACGGTGATGGCTGCCTCCATGGCGTGATCCGCAGTTGTTTTTATGTTTTTGTTAGTTTGTCCTGTCTTTAGTTATATCCCTGCAATCAGTTTCACCAGAGACGAATTGCTGGACATTCGGCAGTACACACCACCCGATATTTCACCGGTTTTCGACTATTCGGATGTTTTGCTGGACATTGTAGTCGGGGGAGCTGTGGCGCTGATCAAGCGCTTCAGGACGCTCAGACGGGGGAAGCGAGCCGGCGCGCTCGTGAAGCTCAGGCAGCGCGGATTCAGAACGCCGTTGCCTAGCATCCATCTGGCGAACCTCCGCTCTTTACCCAACAAAACAGACGAACTCCTTCTGCTCTCCCGGACAAATAAGGATTTTTCAAACTCTGCTGCTCTGTGTTTCACGGAAAACTGGCTGAAAGACGCCATTCCGGACAGAGCGTCGAGTCTCCCGGGCTTTCAGCTGTTCAGAGCAGATCGCGACGCAGAATCAACAGGGAAATAGCGCGGCGGCGGGACATGCTTTTACATTAATGAGAGGTGGTGTACAGATGTAACTGTGTTAAAGAAGATGTGCTGTTCAGATCTAGAAGTGCTCTTCATTAATTGCAAGCCGTTCTATTCGCCGCGGGAGTTTTGCTCATTCATTCTCGTCAGTGTGTACATCCCTCCGCAAGCACACGTGAGCTCTGCTTTACAGAAACTCGCAGATCTGATCAAAGAGACAGAACAACAACACCCGGACTCTGTTTTAATCATTCTCGGGGACTTTAATAAAGCCAATCTCTCCCGTGAACTGCCAAAATACAGACAGCACATCACATGTCCCACCAGAGAAAGTAATATATTGGATCACTGTTACACAACAATAAAAAATGCATATCACTCTGTCCCACGAGCAGCTTTGGGGCTCTCTGATCACTGCTTGGTTCATCTTATACCGACCTACAGGCAGAAACTGAAATCAGCTAAACCTGTATTAAGGACTGTAAAAAGATGGACTAATGAAGCAGAGCAGGGTTTACAAGCTTGTTTTGACCTCACTGATGGGAGCGTCTTTGAAGCTGCTGCCACCAACCTGGACGAGCTCTCAGAGACTGTAACATCATATATCAGTTCCTGTGAGGATATGTGCATCCCTACCAGAACTCATTTAACTTTCAACAACAGCAAACCGTGGTTCACTGCAAAACTCAAGACAGCTCCATCAGGCCAAAGAAGATACTTACAGGAAGGGGGATAATGTCTTGTATAAACAGGCTAAATACACACTGGAAAAGGAGATCAGAGTGGCAAAGAGGAATTATTCTGAAAAAATAAAGATTAAATTATCTTCCAGTGACTCGGCATCAGTGTGGAAAAGTCTAAAAGAAATCACCAATAACAAGACACCATCCCCAGCACTGCGGAGAATCAACACCTGGCAGACGATCTGAACGAGTTCTACTGCAGGTTTGAAAAGACACCCCACACCCGCCCTGAACACCTCTCCACACAACCATTCACACCTCCAGCAACCCCCCTCTCCCCCACACCTGCAAATCAGATCAGCGAAGAAGAGGTGCGCCAGGTCTTCCGGAAGCAGGAAAGGAGAAAAGCACCAGGCCCAGACTATGTTACACCAGTCTGTCTGAAATCCTATGCTGACCAGCTGACCCCCATCTTCACACAGATATCTTCAATAGATCACTGGAGCTGTAAGAAGTCCCTTCATGCTTCAAACGCTCCACCATCATCCCGTCCCAAAGAAACCCAAAATTACTGGATTAATGACTACAGACCTGTGGCTCTAACGTCTGTGGTCATGAAGTCTTTTGAAAGACTGGTGCTGGCCCACCTGAAGGACATCACTGGACCCTTGCTGGATCCTCTTCAGTTAGCCTACAGAGCAAACAGGTCTGTGGAAGATGCAGTAAACATGGGACTGCATTACATCCTGCAAAACCTCGACAGATCTGGGAATTACGCAAGGATCCTATTTGTGGACTTCAGCTCGGCCTTCAACACCATCATCCCAAACCTCCTCCTGCCAAAACTAACTCAGCTCTCCGTGCCCACATCCGTCTTTCAGTGGATCACCAGCTTCCTGACAGAAAGGCAGCAGCTAGTGAGGCTGGGAAAACACACATCCAGCACCCGTACGATCAGCACTGGAGCTCCTCAGGTTTGTGTTCTCTCCCCACTGCTCTTCTCCCTCTACACCAACGACTGCACATCTAAAGACCCCTCTGTCAAGCTCCTGAAGTTTGCAAACGAAACCACACGGCCTCATTCAGGATGGTGACGAGTCCGCTTACAGACAGGAGGTCAAAGAGCTGGCTGTCTGGTGCAGTCTAAACAACCTGGAGCTCAACACGCTCAAAAACAGTGGAGATGATCGTGGACTTAAGGAGAAAACCCCCTGCACTCCCCCCACACACCATCATGGACAGCACTGTGACTGCAGTGGAGTCATTCAGGTACCTGGGCACCACAATCTTTAACATGACTCAATGTGGAAAAGGCCCAGCAGAGGTTGTACTTCCTTCGCCAGCTGAGGAAGTTCAACCTGCCAGAGGAGCTGCTGAAACAGTTCTACTCCGCCATTAGTGAATCTGTCCTCTGCACTTCAATAACTGTCTGGTTCAGCTCAGCTACCAAATCTGACCTCAGAAGACTTCAGAGGGTAGTCCGGACTGCTGAGCGAATCATTGGTACAACCCTCCCTTCTCTCCAAGGACTGTACTCATCCAGAGTGAGCAAAAAGTCTGGCAAAATCACTCTGGACCCCTCACATACAGCACACTCCCTCTTTGAACTGTTGCCATCTGGTCGATGCTACAGAGCTCTGAGCACCAGGATGGCCAGACACAGGAACAGTTTCTTCCATCAGGCCATCCATCTCATGAACACTTAACAATAAACGTGGAACACACAACACTATTTATACAACTCATACACTTATTTATCTAACACACACACTTAGGTATACATTTCAATTTGCACATATGTACCTGTACATACAAAGGTCTATTGTTAATACCTGTACATACAATTGGCGATTTGTATATTTTTTCCTTAGTTACTTGTTCTATTTTTCTATTTTTATTATCTGTGTTTTGTTCTGTCACTGTCAATCTGTTACACTGTGGAGCTTCTGTCATGAAAAAAAATTCCTCGTATGTGAAAACATACCTAGCAATAAAGCTCATTCTAATTCTGATTCTGATTCTGATTTAGTTACTGTGTTGCTGTGCTTGCCTATACTTTAGGATGTTGTTGTTTTCTGTTTAGGGCATCCTAGCGATCTGGCACCCCAAGATTAAAAAATATGCTAAAATATTTATGAAATTGCATTCATGTTGAACCCACATTTCAAGCAGTGCGCGAGCGAAAGATCACCAATCAAACACTGCAACCTGGAAGAACATTCAGATAGAATACTCAACATGATCCTCACCCCAAAACCAGTCGTCTCAGGAGGGTGACCTACTTTTATGCTCTCTTAGTTTTAATAGGGGCTCACAAGCTGTCACCCCGCTTTTTCATCGCAAAGAATTACGTTACAATAAAACTTCCGAGCAGAATTTTGTTTGTCTCACTGATCTCACAGACACCCTCTGATCTGTAAAAAAGTTCTCTGTCAGCGAAGCAGAGTTATATTTGTGTTATGTCAGATGTTCAGCATTGTTCTGTCTCGCATAATTTGACTGCATTTACACAAACAAGAGTTACAGCAGCTCTGGACTCCTGGATGCCAATTTGAACCTGTTCTTGCTGTGAATTGACACATTCGCGGTGGTAGACGTTTGTTCCGAGAGCACCATGACACCAGTTGTAATGAGAATACATGGTATCTGGTTGCTGAGGTTCTCGCACATCAAAAGTACAATTGGTTTTGAGCCTTTGGAAGGTCACATTGCAATGCTGTCCCACTTTACTGACACAATTAAACATTGTTAGGATGGCTGCTCTAAAAAAACGCACACTCTGCCCCGCACACACAAGTCACTTCTTGTTTTTCCTTCTGTTTCTTTTCATTTCTTTCATATTGGCTGAAAAGCTTTACAAAGTCATTAGGAAGGAAATGGCCCTGAGGAGCTATGACATCCACCTTCCCTATAGTTTATCTCAGAAAATAGAAAGATGTGGGGTTTTTTCCTCTGTGAATTGTTATTAATAATAATAATCTGTCAATTGCAATGTTACATTTGACAGACACTTTCATTGTAGGTTTTGTTGGTAATAAGAAAACAATGTAGTTTTGGCACATCTTCGGCATCCAGTATAGAGTGTTTGTCTTCAGTTAAGTTGTGTTTAAACTCTTCATTCATTCATTTTAAATGGCTGATAGCTGATATATATATAATTTTTTTTTTTTTTTGAAGGCAGTGGTCGGGTCGTTTACGTGGTTATGAAGAATGTATCAATGGCTAAACTAAACACACAATGATTAGCATCCATGCAGAGCAGGCAAACTTTATATACACAATTATTTGCTGTCTAATAGAGGTCAGAGAGAGATGGTGAGGGAACGGTTGCAAAAGATAAAGAGACTAGTTTGTCCTCTATTTGTGAGTAATTAATGTCTTCACTTTGCCAAACCATTTAGCCAGATATCTACATGGGGACCTTACACAAATTTGTTGAAGGGGGATGCCTTCCTCAGATAAGAGTGATATTGAACTATCTGTGAATGAGATTACCATCAAGGACTTTTGAGTTAATCAGCATATCGATTCTGATGGTGTTTAGTATGCTAATCAGGGTGAGGTGTGCCACTCCCTCTCTTTACAGGCGCACAGAGGCCAGACAGAGAGGAATGGAGAAAAAACATTATGCATTGCAGTACATTGCACAGTACTTTCCATGACCTTTACAAGGTTGTGAAACAACGGCCTGACTTAACAGATATAGATGACTTCATTAAAGAGCTTAAAGAGAACATTTCCACACACATCTTGGGCATGTAATTGATGATATGTGTGAGTGTGTGTGAGTCTGTATGGGTGCATATTGGTGTTGCAACTATGGGCATTTTAATGCACTTCAGTGGGTTGACTTTTATTAAAACTAACAGATTATTTTCCTTTTTTTCTTTTTTGATATGAAGGTTAAATTTAGAAGTGTTAAAAAGTGTTTGAATTAATTTACCGTGCCTTCTTCATTTATTGCTGCTACTTTATAATATGTTTAGGTTTTGTTTTACCCATATTCCCTGACCCACACTTTCTGTTACAGAGGAGGCTTCCGTACCGCCTCATCCTCACCACCAGAGGGAACTCTCTCCCGAATATTGACTTCATCCATTCAGACTCCAGCTCCCATCATGCCTCATACCTGGGACTGATCACACACACACCTGAAACTCATTACCCACGCACACATTTAAGCCGCTCACACACATTGACTCTCTGCGAAGTCTTGATTTGCCCCGGCTGTCACTTCTGAGCGTTTACCCTGTATCTTGCCTACTCGTTTGACCTTGGACTGTTTATCGTACTCTGATCTGTCTCTGCCTGCCCTGACTTGGATTGTTCTACTACGGTGTTTGTCTGGCGCCTGCCGCGACCTCCTGCCCACCCATGTTCTGTTCAGCTAGCCTCCGCTATGGTATCTACTGAGGGCGTGGACCCTGTCTTGTCTGGTTACGCAAATAAAAACGCTCCAATGGATCCCGGACTCTGGATGATGATTCGCAACACTTCAACTTAAAGTGAAATATTAATCTGTCATCAGTAATCACCTAGTGTTGTTTCCCATATATTATATTTTGATGTTTGGGATATTTTGTACAAAAATTGGGTTAAAAACAACAACTCTGAAAAAAGTAAATAAATTTTTTTTTTAATTTTTGTATTAAAAGTCAAAAATTATTAAATCCACATGAGAAATATTAAAAACTATTGCAATACAGAAATTTCAAAGTTAAGGTATGACCATTGGTCAGCAAAATGCTCATTGGTCAGCGGGGTCAGAAGGAAGAAGGGAAAAAAAAAAAGCAGGGGAGAAGAAAAGACACATTAACTGCAAAAGAATGAATAATTAATGTGAAGAATTAGGTGTAAAACCATCAGGAACCATTTAGTCTCCAGGGCCACCATTTTCCAGAACTGCAACTTTCCCTTGAGTCTCCAGAATTACAAGGTGTCAGGTTCTCAGACATTTGCTTGGGTAAAAAAATCCTAAAAAAATGACCCACACTTAATAAGAATAACATGCTGAAGTGATGTGAAATACCTGAAGACTTTAAGACTTTTATAAGTTGAGAGTGACTCTTCAAGGACCAGCATCACATCCTCTTGTACCACTCTTTCAAGAATTTATCTTCCAGAATCTGGCAGTAAGTTTTAGGAGCTCATTGTAGAAATATCTGCAAGACAGACTTTTCAGGATGTGAGATGGGCTATAAATGAGCTCCTAACACCTTGCACTTCTGGAGACTCAAGGTAGGTTGCAGCTGTGGAAAATTATGGGGCTGGAGACTAGTGATGGGAAGTTCGGATAATTTTACCGACTCGGACCTTTGAGTCTCATTCAGCAAAATTAACAAATCTTTTTTCCGAGTCATTTCGTTCATTTTAGCAAAATATAATTTAAATGTTACATGTTACTTCCTTAACACATCTACTAACGCAAACGTTGATCACACAACAAACAATACAAAACATAATGCTATAAGAAACAGAAAAGATTAATTAATTGTTTACCTTCAGTCTATGATTAGCTCACCTCACCACCTCTTATCTGACAAGTCTTCTGGTTTGAGACTATGCAGTCTGAGCCGGAAAGAGAATTGATTAGTTCATCTCTCGAGTCTTTCGAATCGTTCGTTCTTTTGTCACGTGATGTGACAGCAATGGATAGAGAAATTAGTTAATTACAAGATTCCTACAACGGGTGCAGAGTTATTTATTATTATTAGTAGTATATTATTATTTCATTATTGTAATTATATTTAATCTTAAGCTCTGGTTATACTTTCAGCATGAGCATCCGGCGCAAAATGGGACAGCGCAGACACGGACTACTTGTATTTATATTACCGAAAGCATACGCTGATGGTCCGCTCCGCAACAAACATGTGAACAAACAATTGCCCAGAATTATTGCACATTTGGCTTTCTTCATTTTGTTTTATCGACGGATTGTACAGGTTTGAGTAGAAATGGGCTTCTTCACACAGCCTGCGCACGTGCAGTTGGTGCTTTTGTAGCCTACTAAAGCGCGGTCACAAAAAATGGGAGGCACACGGATGTCTGCTCAGAGCCTCCGCGCACACTCTCCGATGACGATTTTTACGTCACGCATACCATAGCGGACCCTAGCGGATTCGCGGACGCGGAAAGTCTAACACAGGCTTTACAGTTATGTGATGCGTTTCTGGTCTCAAATTGTAACTTTTTACTTCTTACAGTTTATAAATGTATGAATTTTTTTATTTATTTTTTGTTTGTTTTTAGATTTTTTGAAATAACATTACAAATGTTGGATGACAGCATAAATACCAAGAAAAAGAAAAAGAAAAGAAAAGAAAAAAAAGAACAAAACAAGCAAAGGACACAAGTACAGCAAGTAATTAATGCTTCAGGGTAACTTAAAAGAAACATACAAATAAACCCTAGGCAGCAAATTACCACACAGAATAATGCATCATCAATTTAAAACAATTCTTTTAGAGCTTGGGCTATACTACTCCAATGAGTGACAGTTTGTATTCTAGCCCCATTAATCCTTGCAGTGCTGCGTTCTAAACAAACAAAATACAGTGGTGTGAAAAAGTCTTGGCCCCCTTCCTGATTTCTTGTTTTTTTGCATGTTTGTCACACTTTAATTTTTCAGATCATCAAACTAATTTAAATATGAGTCAAAGATAACACAAGTAAACACAAAATGCAGTTTTTAAATGAAGGTTTTTAATATTAAGGGGAAAACAAACTCAAAAACTACATGGCCCTGTGTGAAGAAGTGTTTGCCCCCTGTTAAAACTGTGGTTTATCACACCTGAGTTCAATTTCTCTAGCCACACCCAGGCCTGATTACTGCCACACCTGTTCACAATCAAGAAATCTCTTAAATAGGACCTGCCTGACAAAGTGAAGTAGAACAAAAGATCCTCAAAAGCTAGACATCAAGCCGAGATCCAAAGAAATTCAGAAACAAATGAGAAAGAAAGTATTGAGATCTATCAGTCTGGAAAAGGCTATAAAGCCATTTCTAAAGCTTTGGGAATCCAGCGAACCACAGTCAGAGCTATTATCCACAAATGGAGAAAACTTGGAAAAGTGGTGAACCTTCCCAGGAGTGGCCAGCCGACCAAAATTACCCCAAGAGCACAGCGACGACTCATCCAAGAGGTCACAAAAGACCCCACAACAACATCCAAAGAACTGCAGGCCTCACTTGTCTCAGTTAAGGTCAGTGTTCATGACTCCACCATAAGAAAGAGACTGGGCAAAAATGGTCTGCATGGCAAAGCTCCAAGACGAAAACCGCTGCTGAGCAAAAAGAACATAAAGGCTCGTCTCCGTTTGCCAGAAAACATCTTGATGATCCAAGACTTTTAGGAAAATACTCTGTGGACTGACGAGACAAAAGTTGAACTTTTTTGGAAGGTGTGTGTCCCATTACGTCTGGCGTAAAAGTAACACTGCATTTCAGAAAAAGAACATCATACCAACTGTAAAATATGGTGGTGGTAGTGTGATGGTCTGGGGCTGTTTTGCTGCTTCAGGACCTGGAAGACTTGCTGTGATAAATGGAACCATGAATTCTGCTGTTTACCAAAAAATCCTGAAGGAGAATGTCGGCCACTGTTCGTGACCTCAAGCTGATGATCTGAAATATTAAAGTGTGACAAACATGCAAAAGAAATCAGGAAGGGAGCCAACACTTTTTCACACCACTGTAATGTAAAGACAGCAGCCAGAATCTTCTAAGATCCATGTCAGAAGTGAACCATTGCTGTGCAATTGTTTTTTTAGCAGCAGTGAAACCAGACATTAACAATCTTCTCTTAACTAATATAAAGTTGTAGGAAGAATCATAATTTAACAACATAAGACAATATTTACTTTGTGATATGTTTTAGTACTTGAACTACATGTTTCCAAAAATTGGATATAACTGAGCAGTCCCAAAACATATGCAAAAAAGTACCTTTAGAGCTATTGTTACACAGACTGCAATTAGGATTCGATGAGAATTTCATCAAGTATCGCTTATATGGGGTACAATACATTTTGTGTACAGTTTTGAAATGAATAAGAATGTGCGAGGGGTTTTTGGAGGTAAGACAGAGATTTGACCAAACTGTATTCCAATAAGGACTATAGCCCAACCATGAGAGTTCTCTCTCCCACACAGCTAATACCTTCAGGGTCTTATATGAAGATTCAAGTAGTTGTTTATAGATCCATGAGACTGTGCCATGAATTTTTCCAGTATTTTTGAACCACTTTAACAATGGGTGATCATCTAGGCTAGAATTCCGGGGTACCCCATATGCTTTCATTGCAGACCTCAACTTCAAGTACATAAAAAAGGAGGTACCTGGCAAAGAATAATCTGCTTGAATATCCTGAAATGTGCGCAATCCACTACCATTAAATATATCACCAAATGTGAGCACACCTTTTAAGGACCAGGAAGGGTAAATGAAAGGCTGATTAACAGATAATAGGTGGGCATTGTTCCAGAGAGGAGACTGACGTGGGATTTTTTTACCGTGACCTGTAATCTTTTCTGCATTGAACCAAGCTTTTAAAGTAGTTGAAATAATATTTCCGAACTTCTGATGTAAACTTCTTGAACCTACACCAGTAAAAGGCAGATCTTGAAGTCTATGGGGAAGAACACGGTCAGACTCAATGCTTCTCCAGGGTACTTTGGAGTGAGTGTCCACCCAGACACGCATGGCCCTAGTTTGGAAAGCAAGGTAGTTAAGCATTAAATTAGACTGCCATGCGGTTTTGTACGCTGTAATACTGAAAGACTGACTCTAGGATGCTTACCGCCCCAGATTAATTTAGAGATTAATGAATTAATTTCTTTGAAAAATTTTGGGGGAGGAAAAGTAAAAAGTGAACTCTGGGTAAAATGTTCATTTTAACCGTGCTAATTCTAGCTTGCATTGACATTTTAAAGTTGTCCCACCTCTGTATGTCCCGCTTAATTTTCTGACTGATTCCAGAAAAATTTGTCTGAGCAATCCTAGACAAAGAATCAGCAATTTTAATACCAAGATAGGTGCATGAATTAGCAAAGACAAGGCCACTAGGTAGAGATGCTGCTTTAGTAATGCTATTAAGTGCCATTAAGGATGACTTATCCCAATTTATTTTATAACCAGACATAGTGCTAAAGGAGTTGAACAAATGCAAGACCTCTGGTAGAGAGGTATTTAAGTCTGAAAGATAAAGCATAATGTCATCAGCATACAATGAGATGTGGTGATGTGAGTTGTTAATAGTTATAGGTGTTATTGTTTGGCTTTGTCTAAGAGCTTGTGCGAGAGGCTCTAGTGAGAGTGCAAATAAAATTGGTGATAAGGGACAACCTTGCCGGCAACCTCTTTGAAAGAAAGGTTGTGATTGACAGAAATCGGTTGTTACGGAAGCAGAAGGACCTTTATATAGCAATCGTATAATATTTAGGAACTTGGGGCCAAATCCAAATCGCTCCAGAACAGCCCACAGATAGTCCCATTCAAATGTATGAGTTTTTGTCATGATGGTTCTTTTCCATAACACTGAACGTTGTAACAAAGGTAATAAAGAGTTGGCTATTATTATTAAGTCTCTTTCCAGCAGGGCTGCATAGGTTAGCTTATGGGTCTGTCACGTGATGAATTAACGACTCGAAAAACCCGAAGACTCGAGAGATGAACTAATCAATTCTCTTTCCGGATCAGACCGCATTGGTTAAGCTTATGGGGCTGTCAATTATGAACGAACGACTCTAAAAACCTGAAGACTAGAAACAGGTGAATTACTTGACTAATTCCAGTACAGAACCTATAGGATGTTACGCATGGGGATTTAATTATTTTTTACTTCAGCTGAGTTAAAATCTTTTTTTTTGGGCTCATTTTATCTGTTAAAGAAAATGTGCATATTAATTCTGCACACCGAATACAGGAATATAATTATATCTATAATATATATAATATATATATATATATAACTATAATCTAGATATATATTATATATATATTTTTTTTTTTTTTTTTTTGCCTTGCCTTGCCTTGCCTTGCTAGACAGGGTCTACATTATAAAAGGTTAAAAGTGTCCATATTTGAAAAATCAAACCATTTGCATTATTGATGTTAAAGTCACTAAGGTGTTGTTTATGAACGTGTACTCACACACATGCACAAACACTAGAGTCTAATTTGTCTGCGAGTCTGCTCAATAAAGATAAAGGAGCTTCTAGCGGCTGAAAATTAATTTGTCTTCCTTCACACTGGTATCGCCAGCCATGTCCACTAATTTGCTCATGCATTCCTTTAATAAGCACAGTCCCATCCAGTGTGTCTCAGGAAACTGAATAGTCATTACATAGACTGTATATACCGTGGGGCAAAAAAGTATTTAGTCAGCCACCAATTGTGAAATTTCTCCCACTTAAAAAGATGAGAGAGGCCTGTAATTTTCATCATAGGGTTACCTCAACTATGAGAGACAAAATGAGAAAAAATCCAGAAAATCACATTGTACAATTTTTAAAGAATTTATTTGCAAATTAAGGTGGAAAATAAGTATTTGGTCAATACAAAAAAAGCAAGATTTCTGGCTCTCACAGACCTGTAACTTCTTCTTTATGAGGCTCCTCTGTCCTCCACTGGTTATCTGTATTAATGGCATCTATTTGAACTTGTTATCAGTATAAAAGACACTTGTCCACAACCTCAAACAGTCACACTACAAACTCCACCATGGCCAAGACAAAAGAGCTGTCAAAGGACACCAGAAACAAAATTGTAGACCTGCACCAGGCTGGGAAGACTGAATCTGCAATAGGTAAGCAGATTGGTGTGAAGAAATCAACTGTGGGAGCAATTATTAGAAAACGGAAGACATACAAGACCACTGATAATCTCCCTGGATCTTGGGCTCCACGCAAGATCTCACCCCGTAGGGTCAAAATGATCCCAGAACCACACGGGGGACTAGTGAATGACCTGCAGAGAGCTGGGACCAAAGTGATAAAGGCTACTATCAGTAACACACTGCGCTGCCAGGGACTCAAATCCTGCAGTTCCAGACGTGTCCCCCTGCTTAAGCCATTACATGTCCAGGCCCGTCTGAAGTTTTGCTAGAGAGCATTTGGATGATCCAAAAGGGGATTGGGAGAATGTCATAGGGTCAGATGAAACCAAAATATAACTTATTGGTAAAAACTCAACTTGTCGTGTTATGGAGGAGAAAGAATGCTGAGTTGCAACCAAAGAACACCATACCTACTGTGAAACATCATGCTTTGGGGCTGTTTTACTGCAAAGGGACCAGGACGACTGATCAGTGTAAACGAAAGAATGAATGGGGCCATGATCGTGAGATTTTGAGTGAAAACCTCCTTCCATCAGAAAGGGCATTGAAGATGAAACGTGGCTGGGTTCTTCAGCATGACAATGATCCCAAACACACCGCCCGGCAAACGAAGGAGTGGCTTCGTAAGAAGCATTGCAAGGTCCTGGAGTGGCCTAGCAGTCTCCAGATCTCAACCCCATAGAAAAATCTTTGGAGGGAGTTGAAAATCCGTGTTGCCCAGCGACAGCCCCAAAACATTACTGCTCTAGAGGAGATCTGCATGGAGGAATGGGCCAAAATACCAGCAACAGTGTGTGAAAACCTTGTGAAGACTTACAGAAAACGTTGACCTCTGTCATTGCCAACAAAGGTATATAACAAAGTATTGAGATGAAATTTTGTTATTGCCCAAATACTTATTTTTCCACCATAATTTGCAAATAAATTCTTGAAAAATCCTACAATGTGATTTTCTTTATTTTTTTTTCTCATTTTGTCTCTCAAAGTTGAGGTATACCTATGATGAAAATTACAGGCCTCTCTCATATTTTTAAGTGGGAGAACTTGCACAATTGGTGGCTGACTAAATACTTTTTTTCCCCACTGTAGGTTGCTAAGTAGAAACCACCCTTATTCGCAGAAACAAATATGAAGCCCATTAGCTACAGATACAAGCTTTATAACCACATTTACCAGAGTAAAATGTGATTGAGAATATATTAGATTTACAGCAGATCTGTTTGACACAGTCCCTATGTGCGCTGACGTTTGAGGATTTCACAGCTAAAGCTCGTACACACAAAAGCCGCGCACCAGAAGATGGATTGCAACATTCAAAGACGCCTATGAAAGGGGTCATATGACAAAGGATTTGCTCTCTTTGAGCTAATAAGCGCAAGAAAGTATGAGAAATGAAAGCAAATGACTTTGAGGATTTAAAGCAAGGAGGGACGTCCTTAATCACAAACGCTTCCCCTCCCCGCGCCACTGTGGGTCTTTCTTCTTCATCCTCAGCCTCTTGCTTTCTTCCTCATCCCTCTCTTAATTCCTCTCCCCTGTGTTCCAGAGAGGGAGAGAGGATCTCTCAGGGGGTTCGCACATCTGCTTTGATCAGGGTGTCAGCGTGAGTGTTTCTGTGTGTTTCTCGTCGACGCGTGTGTGTGCTAAGTAAATCATTTACACTATGACTACCCCGCTAGCTTTCAGGCCTCTTTAAAGACTTACATCATGCAGTGCCACAAGGACATTTTATGAATCCAGCATCTGCGGGATTGACAATGGTTCGGATGGCCCCCTGTGGCGTTCCTGCTTGCTCTCTGTCATTAAACACTTCCTCTCTGGAGGAACAGCCCAGGAATGAACAAATCTGATGTCATATCTATAAACATTGGGTAATTTGAGTTGTCTTTGATACAGAGCATGTGTGTATCCAAGGATCTTGCCGTATTAGGGCCGTCTGGATGCGTTATTGAGAGACGTGTAACTGACAGGCAAGTCAGCAACATGGTGCAACACCTTGTACTCCTGTTCAAACAGACTTTTGGCTCCTGAAAACAGCAGTAAATTGACTTTACAGAGTTTGGTTCCAAAACCAATGTGGCTCAGATCCCTAAGCAGTGGTTTGTTCAGAAAATGTCGTTTTTATTTATTTATTTTAATATAATGATTATATAATTACTTTTTTTTTTTTTTACTTTTTTTTTTAGGCGGCTTATTGAGCTGTTTGAGGAATTACCTTTCCTTATTCTAATTCAGTGCTTAATAGCCTAAGAAAAACACTGAAATCCATCACAAAATCAGCTCATCACACCTTGTTGTCTTGCTTATGGCTTTCAGCGCTGTCGTTTGAATGCTGTTGGCTTAATCAGTGGGTGTAGGCTGTCTCACAGTATACTTGTATCACTTTCTGGTTCCAAAATTTCAACTGATGTAAATGGTTCAGGTGAAAAATAGATTCCTGTTGTCTCTATTGCCAGTTTTAGATAAGTTGTGTTTTATGTACACAACCGTAAAAAAATATTTATATAGGGTCCATTCAGTAGTTTTTCAGTGCCTGTCAAAAATTCCCTATTTGGAGAGGCTAAAGTTCCACCCATGAAAAGATCCACTTTCGCTAAAAAACTGTAAGATTGTCAAAGAAAGATGCTGAATTTCTGTAGTGTTACTAATCATTTTCTATAATTAAGGAATAGATTTGTTGCCAAGGATGTCACTTGGCAACAACCACTGATTGTTCTAATCACATTGGTGATTCATTTATGAAATGTCTGGACTCACATTTTGTAGCTCCAAGATGTACAGCGCACTATCCTAGAAACGAAATAATACAAAAGATTTTATAAAATACCAGAGAGATTATGAAATGCCAAAAGTGCTTAAATTAACAGAAAATTGTTACTCAATTTGTTACCCAAAGTGCTTATTTTAAATAAGTATGCTCTTAAAAGCTGATAACTTAAAAAAAAAATACAGTGCTGTCAAAAGTATTTGCAAATGGGGACAATATTTTAGCTACCTTTTTACATGATTTTTATTAAAAACAAACAAGCATTTTTTTTCATATATATATATATATATATATATATATGTGTGTGTGTGTGTGTGTGTGTGTGGTATGTCTTTCCATCAATATTGAATAAAATGCTTTGGATAACAATGTGTGTAAAATAAATACATCTAATTTAGATGCATAGAGCAGTACATTTAGATGCATATAACTTATTTCTTGCAAATCTTTTAATAACAATAATTCTCTCCCTAACACTTAACTAATTCCAATTATCATTTCCTTTCATTGTTAATTATAATTAAATAAATTTGAAACATACTTTGTTTTGATATACTTTACATTTGAATGCATTAATGGGTATCTTGGTTCATTAAGTAAATTAGTATGCTAGAGAAAAATCTTCACTCTAACTTTAAAAGTTTTATTTATTTTTTTTGGCAGGAAACAGTATATCATTAAAGCATGAACCTGTGTTAATGAAGAATGTGAGGCAAATATGACTTGTTTTGATTTTTCTTCTTCTTTCTGTTTTTCTTTCACTACAACAGCACAGTGACAAAAATGCCCTTGCGTCTTCCACCTGGTCTATTGCCAATTCTCTCAGGAAAATGCAAAACACATAATTAGTAGCCAAAACAGCATACACTTGACTGTGAAATGTGTGTGGTTTACAAGGGACCCTCCACACCTGTCCATCTCATAGTTACATTTTTTACCTTTTACTCATTGAATATTTATGTCTATGACACTGGCACATCTCCAAATTGCTTCTAGGTAGATGCTAACGATTTTCTTTCCCTGTCATGGTGATTTTGAAAACTTATGGCCAAATGTAAAATGTTCACATTTGGGTGTCACAGTGCGTGCGGGGAGATGAAACGAGGACTCAATTGCAGGAGAAATGGTTATTTATTTTAATAATAAAAATGAAACAAAAAGAAACTCAAACCACCCCAAAGGAGAAAAACAGACAGGCAGGCTCAAAACTGCACTACATGCAGACATAACACACACAATGAAAAACGACGGATCAGCACAGGATGACAGACACCAGGAGAATAAATAGGAACCAAACGAGGAGGCTAATGAGGGAGACACAGGTGGAGCAACTTAAACAATAACGAGGTAACAAGATGGGCGGCGCAAGACAATCGGCAGGAGAGAGCACATGGCAACAGACAAACACAACACAAGCCATGTGCTCCCAGAACACAGTCATCTGGTGGCCCTCCTGGGCACACCCGCTGAAGACTGTGACATTGGGAATGAATAAAGGGAACATTTTGTGTCTATAAACAACCTTTAAAGGAATAGTTCACGCCAAAAATTGTACTGTTCAGTTTCTTGCACATACTGATCGTTTCACTTCATAAGACCTCAATATATATTGTCAGGAGCCGATGGGATTAATTTTGAGTTTTCTGTATCTGCTTTTTGACTCTTAAAGTCTCTTGTATTTTCTGAATCACCCAAGACCATGGTTTCAGCAGTCTGAAAGTAGAAGTCCACCTCAGTGTCTTTTTTAGGGTCTTATTTTCAGTCTGTACTTCTAAATAGTTTATGTGAGTTTTGAAAAAGATTAATTGTAGCAGCATATGTTGTGGCTTGGTACAATATGGAAGGTGTATGTGATTTTTCCTTGCAGATTCTCTTTAATTTCCGTTGTTTATCCTCTCTCTCCCTTTTTCTGGCATACAATAAGTATTGTTAACAACCGTAATTAGGCTGATATTTATCTGATTTATAATTATGTTTTGGCTCATCATGAAATGTCAGAATATAGCAGAACAATTTATGAAATGATGACGTCCTATAGAGTGCACATGACATAATCACATGCAAGAAAAAACAAAACAAAAAAAACACACACACACAAGTGTCCAAAATGTCTTATTCCAGGAATGCAATTTAAACCCGCACACAAGAATAAGTAATCATATGTGTGTGTGTATGCGTGTGGGTGGATGTCTGTTTACTCATACAAACCCCTGCCAAGTGTCTGTCAGAGGATGTTCTGTTCCCCTCACTGGCTCACACCTGGGTTTGTCAGCACATGTGTGTGTGAGTGTGTGTGTGTGTGTGTTTGCCTATGGGTTAGGACTGTTTTGTTCCTTTTTTTCTCATTTAGCAGTGTCATTCACTGATCAAAACAGGGACTATAGTCTTTGGTCACTTAATCGAGCAATACAGAATCAGGAAACCAGATCTTTATAGGTAATTTTAAATATCATACAAAATGCAAATAAAAATACTTTAAAGCTTTTTATGAATATGTACAGAGCCGGAGAGGGACAGGTCAGTTCACTTCATGTTAACATTTTCAGTGTGTCGTTGTAAGAACATCCTTACTGTGTGGTCATAATGTTAAAGGAACATCATCCTCCAGGTTTTATTTTGAGCGAACTTCTCTTCACTGGTATTTTACATTTACATGTTCATATTTAATTTCAGTTAGGCTAGTATCAGTCATTAAAATATATAGGGATGAATAGAACATTTAAACATAAAGATACATATACATTTTAAATATCAGATTTTCCCATTGTGTAATTTGTGAAACCTGTCCCATTCCTGGGCACCGAAGGAATGGTATGATGTCTTTGACAGGTGAAATATTATTTATTTATGTATTAACATTAAATCAGTAAAAGACAATAACACAATAAAACATTAGAAATAATATTAATAATAACAAAATATTGTAGATCTCTCGTTCATCTGAAGTTGAGTCCAGGTTTAGCTTGAGAAGAAGCCCTGAGGAAAGATGATAGTCTCCAAGGCCTGTAAAGACCAGAGGGGCTTCAGATAGAAGCTCACGGTGGTGCTGGAAGGCAATATTCAGAAAGTAGTGCTTTCTCTCTCTCTTCTTTCTGTGAAAAAAAAGTTTTAAACTTTAGAAATCAACAAATAAATTATGGGTATAAGAAGAAATATTTTACAATTATAAGAGATCTAGATTACAAAGACTCAAATAGGAGGAAGGGGGTTCTAACCTAGCTATACTTTGAGGACAAAATATGTTCAAAAATGTCCCCAAAAGTTAGTTCAATCTAACAAAACCTTTATTTGGGGTCTTCTCAAAAGTGGTACATTACATACAGGGTAAATAATAATTTTTATTTGTTTATTTGTTTTTACTTTTATGTTGTTGCATTGTATTGAACTTAATAATTATAACTGCCTTGTTTAAAGGAATAGTTCACCCAAAAATGTATTTTCTGTCATCATTTACTCGTTCCCATATCGTCATTCCAAACATTTCAGCAGAATGTTGAATCTGCCCTTTCCATACAATGTTCTGTAAAGCTGTAAAAATGGTGATAAAAGTGTTCCTTTGCTGAGGTCTTCTGAAACAGTATGAAGATTAGGAGCAGATTAAAGTTTAACTGAAAATCTTTTCATCCGATATAGCTCTTATCTCGTTCATGTTAATGTTTATACTAAAGTACTGTTCTTTTCTGGTAATGTTTTTGTCCTTTTTGCTGAAAAATGTGTTAGCGTATAGAAAAGGGCAGCGTGAAATATTGCAGAAATGTGTTCCAATACAATATATGCCAATTTGAAGGGCTTGATAATCATACAGTACATGAAGAGAACACAAATCATCTGTCATAATAAAACTCGAAAATAAAAGACAAACCACCAGTGGATGATGACTGATTGGTTTATATTATAGAGTTATCAAGCATTCCGTGCTCATACAAAGACACACAAACATATTTGATAATTCCTAACACGGCTCTAATGTTCCCTCAGCTTCTCGGGAGGTAAAAAGAAAGCAAATCAAAACAGACTCTTCATATTTGTTTATTGAAAGAGTGAGTGAATGAGTTTGATTAAAATCATTAAAGCATGGCACACTGTTAGGGCTGGAAATGAAAGTGTGATTACCTCCGCCATGCGTGGCTGACTGTGAAAGAAGAGGCATTCACCCTGCCTCTGCTCCCTATTTACTAAAGAATAATGATGTGCTTATAAGTTCTCCAAACTGCCAATTTGTTGTTTCTTTTACAAAACATATTGAAAGCTATCCTGCAAGTCCTGCTTATGTGTGGTCACGGCAGACGAGAATAAATAAATTGCTAAATCAAATGATGGGCGACGCATCATCCTCCAGATAGATAGTGGTGAAATGAAGAAATGTCAGCACTAACAGAGGATATCTCTGGACCAAGTGGCAAAAGAGAGCAGACAACTGGCCATGTGATGTGGCTTTTCAGCTTCAGTATGGACACTATTCTCTCACACAACATTAGCAACGTTCCCTTAAACAATGAGGCATTATGTCGAGAATAAGTACAGAAAATGATATACAGGTACAGAGAGCCAAGGACTTTAGCAAGGTCAGGATAAAATGATATGTAATTATGTTTTACATCCAGTGTTCAATGATTTCTCTAGATGCTCTTAAACACAAGTGTCCTTGCTTACCAGACTGGCTTGATAACCACTTACGGGTATCTCCGAGACACATTTGGAAATATAAACTGTCAGTAATGTATTCAGCTGCCATTCTCTGGAAGGGAAAACAGAGTTTTGAGTTTTAGACATTTTGTTTTCTTCCATCAGCCTGATGAAAACACAACTACTGTATGTCACGATAATTATGTCAGTGCAGAATAAATGCTAACACTTCCACTGCAAAATTGTATCTACTAATACAGACAGTATGTGCTGGAGATTTGCTACTCTTTCTTGTTAACTGTGATTTATAGAAGTAAAATGCCATCTTCACCCCTCCTCCACCCCCTACAGAGCGTCGACACATCCTTTCAGTGTAATCTTGTTTAATACCTCTTGTATAACTCATCATTCCTCCACCACATATACAGTTTCATCCAGCTCCTGTAGGGTCAGAAGCAGGGCCAACTTTGGGAAAAGGCATTGCATTTGAGTGCAAAATACAGAGATCAGAGATGTTTGACTTGTGCGGGGATAAGTTTGAGCCTATAAATTGAAAGGGATAGGTTCACACAAGCACATACACAAAAAAAACAAATAAAAAGAGAAGAGCTATGTTATCATTTACAAGTTTGGTCTCATATATTATATATATATATATATATATATAAGTATATATCTATATTACAGTATCTAACATTATAAAAGTGTTATATGATAACAGTCTCTTAAAAAACAAGGGCAATCGTTGAAAACATAACATTCTCCATAACACATTCTGTGTAACTTCTGGTGCTAATTTATTTCTAATGAAAAGTAAATAAGCCAACTGTGTTAACTAAATGTGATGGATCTTATTGATCATAAATGCAACAGAATCAACCAAGTAATTACATTAATTTAATACATAAATAAAATAAATAACAGATTCCTAAACATTTGTAAAGTTGTTTAATCATAAATTATGTATGTTATAGATGCTTTCAGTACATTACTATTTTAGTGTTTATGTAAATATAAGTACATTTACGTGTGGTAGAACCACATTTTACATCAACAGGGCCCAGTGTTTTGTTAGTTGAAATGTACTTCACTGTATTTTTTGTTTTGTTTTTTGCATAAAATAATTATTTATTTGGGGGCTGAACTGTCCCATTAATGCCTCAGTTTGCACTCTCATGTAATCTAAAGCGTTGTCATTCCACTGCATTAACACCCGTACAAATACAGAAAACAAACCACTGTGCAAGCAGCACTTTTAAAGTCGCTCACTCTATGTGTCTTAATCATCCTGTACTTGGAGAACTGAATGAGCTGTACTTTCACTTTTGTGTGACTGTGTGGCTGAATGAAGCACAACAAGAGATAATCACAGAGATAATGTGCAGCAAACGTGTAAGTGTGTGACCGAGTCAGTGTGTGCTTTATTTCTTTCTGTTGATTAATCACTCCTTGCGTCATCATGTGTAAAGCAGACAGTACACGGGCGTGAATGATGCTAATGTTCTCCTTGGTTGCATCACAATACCACATTATCCGTTCATTCAGCCCACAGTGGCAGATACTCAATTTCAAGTCAAGCTAATCATAACGTTTTTTGGCATTTTAATTGAATATCACAACCCAAGATGTATCTGGCCAGGCTGCTGTATTAGATCTTACTACATCTAACAAGCATGATTGCCTTTCATGTTTGGCAGCATCCATAACCGCAAGGTTGACGTCCAGGACAACGCAGCGTAGCATTTGCACTGGCACAGCTCATTACCTTGTTTCATTAACACAGACTCCCACGTCCATGTGGTTGTTGGCAGAGAGATTTGAGAGCGGGGTGTGTTTGACTACTCTGATTATGCTGTCTAACAGTATATTGCATTATGTTATGCACTAGCTAGGAAGGCAGAAGCTTCTCTTTAAGTATATGTAGCACTGGCTTCAGTTAGCAGGAGCACTAACTCCATTAGATGGCAGTGTAGCTTGTCTTTAGCAGGAGGCACAGGTGATCGCCTTGAGATATCTCAGTATGCGTGCCTTAAAATTAAACACATACGCTGTGCAGATATACAGTGTCCCGTGTGAAATATCATCATTTCCAAAACATCCCGTAAGTGTTAGGATTCTCTATTGCCATGGCAACAAATCCTTTGAAGAGCAAGTCAAAAGAGGCTGTGCCAGTGATGGGTAGCGCTGTTTGAGCGTGAGCAGAGGAGATGTCAATGCGTCTGAGCTGTGATATTTGTCATTGTTAGATGGAGAGGACTGTGCAGAATTTTGATGAGGAAAAGCCATTAGCGGGTCACAAGCAATTTTCTGTTGCGCCACTCTTTCTCGTGCTTGGCTCGCCCCTCTGAGGCCTTGTTTGCCTTCGGACCGCTTATCCTTGTGGTGCTCACGTAGGTCTTCCTATCCGCTAGGTGCGCTGTGCTACTTTCCCAGTGGTATGTAGGCGGACCGCGTTGTGGCTCCTCATTCTCTGTGCCTGCCCTGCAGGTTTTCCCTTGCCCTTTTCTCTCAGTCGCGACCCACTCTCCACCGCTCAGACTGTCGATTGCCGTTTCCTGGCCGCCCCCTCTTTCTACGTCCTAAACGCCGGCTTCCCATGCGCTTTCGTCCGGATGAGCGGTTTGCTTCTCATAATGTCAGCGAGTCGGGCAGCGGGCGGACGGGGGGTGTCGGCGAGGCGACAGAGTCGAGCTACCGATTGATTTGGTCACTTTGAGCCAGCGCGGCCGAAGCCCCAAGGATATAGGTCTCACGCACTTCCTACGCACCCTCCCGGCTTCCCGCGCCCGGCCACATGGCCCAGGCCTGCTGGGACACTCCAAGAAGTTTGACTCACATGGAGGACACACGCGCCGCAGGTGCGCGCCTGATGGCCCGCGTTGGGCTCTCCGTAGGGTGATGCTACGCACCCCCCTGCTTGTTTTGTCTGTTCACCGACTGCTCAAGTGCCTTCGCTCCAGGCACAGACCGCTGACTCTCACTCTTATATGTCCGCCCAGGCTGGGGCCTATTTCACCCATTTCTGCGGAAAGAGATCCCATGAGCACAGATTTTACTCACTGAAATGTGACAGCAGACTGCGCCGCAAAGTAGGCTGTTGGGCAAAAGGTGCGCACCACTTAGAGGGATGCAAATACCCTTTGAGATCGTGCACCGCAAGGCATGATCTGGCTCCCCTAAGCGCGACAGCGGACTTATGTTTTGGACGCTGCGCTAATGGAAGATCACCGTCAGCCACAAGTCACGTGTTGCCTGTAGTTAATATGGCGCTGCAATGGTGATAACACGAGTATTTAGACTAGCAAAGACGCGTGCGTGCCAAGTCCGGGTTTGAAAAATGGAAGTGGATTTCTAGGGAAAAAAACCTAATGGGCCCTGTCGGCATTTTTCGGAGGAAAACAGGATGAGAGGGATGTTGCATCAGGAATAGGAGTGTAATCCTCACAAACAGAACATCATTTCCCCTCATAAAATGCACATTTACGTGTTTAAGTCTTCACGCAGGGCATCATTTCTTATGGTGCTGAGCCAAAATAGTAGCAGTGGGAGCTTTGTTATCATGCATTGTAAGAGTGAGAACAGAGTTGTTGATCTTCAGTATGGAGTCATCATGACATTTTCATAACCAAGCCAAGCATCAGACACCAGAGACTGACAGCAGAGTGAGAATCAGTTAAGCTTACAGGTGTTTGGTGTGATACTAAGTATTGTATTGGGTATAACGATAAACTGGCTGCTTTAACTGTTAATTATATGATTTTGGTTTTATTGATCTGTGCAACCATGTTTTTGATCAAAATTTATGGTTATGCATCCTAATTTGGAAACACAGCAGCATGACTAGAGATACATTTTGGGTTTAGAGAGAAAATAAGTAAGTTATAGTAGTGCATATGAAGTTGTATGTACATGCAGGAAGATGACAAATGGCAGATGTTGTGAATAAATTAAAGTATATGAATGATGCATTTATATAGTGTATTGCTGTACACCCAAAGCGCTTTACAACCATGTGGGGGGGTCTATCCTCAACCACCACCAGTGTGCAGCATCCACCTGGATGATGTGACGGCAGCCACAGGACAACGGCGCCAGTGCGCTCACCACACACCAGCTACAGGTGGAGAGGAGAGAGAGTCATAGCGCCAATCAAGTGGATGAGGATTATTAGGAGGCCTTGATAGACAAGGCCCAGTGGTGGCAATTTGGCCAGGACACTGGGGTTACACCCCTACTCTTTACGAGAAGTGCCATGGGATTTTTAATGACCACAGAGAGTCAGGACCTCGGTTTAACGTCTCATCCGAAAGACGGAGCTTTTTGACAGTATAGTGTCCCCATCACTATACTGGGGCATTAGGACCCACACAGACCACAGGGTGAGCACCCCCTAGTGGCCTCACTAACACCTCTTCCAGCAGCAACCTAGTTCCCTTTCAGGAACTCGAGCTGCGTCGAAACGATACTGGAACGCCTCCAGCATGACCACGCTCTGAATCACATGTGTAATCAGTCCAATGGATGGGCGAGGTGACGTAGCGACCAGGAAGTATAAAAGCACGTGCGGTGAAACCGGCGCCAGCTTTCTGTCATTCAGCAAAGCTCTATGTGTGTGTCGGTCTTATTGGTGTTGTCTGTCCATTTCATTCTTATTTTACCAAGACGAGTGTAGACAAACTACGGCGAGGCTGCAGTATATTAGGCTGTGTGTTCTTCACTGACCGCGTACATTTCGGTGGGATAAACACAGTTTGTGTGCTGTATGCTAAAAGTGGGCGCAAACAGCAGAGCGTAGCTGATGCCGTATTGAGCGCGTTTGTTCACTGGTAGTGGCTCCAGCGGGCTCTCTTTGAGGAGGGTGAGTAATTCGACCAGGAGTTCTAGCGGAGTCTGGCCCCACTTTAGCCGCGGCGGCGCGGCGGCTGTGATCGTGGGGTTAGCAATATGTATCCGGGGGAGGGAATGTAACGGTGCGCGTCCATATCTTCCTAACCCAACAGATCCGAAGCACTCCAAATCTCGGGTTCGGAAAACGCGCTGCGGTTCTTTCCCCCGGTGAGAGGGCTCGACGCTCCGCTTGTCTTCCTCCGAGGAGGTTGATGAGCTCACCAGTTGCACAAGCATCAGTTACAAGCGTATTATGCCTAATATTATAATGAGCAGCATTGTCAATACGATTATAAAAAGAAAAGACTCGCGCAGTCAGCTCTCAGAAATAAGGGGCTGATTATGCTTCTCGCCGCTGAATGCTCCGCTCCCGCCGGGCACGCTCCAAGGAGTGTGTCCATGCTTGCGAGCTCACGGTTCGGTCCCGCTATTGCTGAGGCACGGCAGCGGCTCAGATCGCAGGGATCGCACGTGGATCTAGCAGATGGGTTGGAGACGGCTCGCCCTTTCTCCGCCTGCACTCCCACAACCCCAGATCCACGCCTCTCTCTCAAGGGATCGGAAGCCCGCGCTGCAGTGTCTTCCCCTCGAGGAGGGCTATCTTTCTGCGAGGAGATTGATATTGTTTGTGTGAACAAGTGGCTCACGCGCTGCCGAGGCAACGCATGTATTACATCATTTTCGTTTTTTGAAATTAATTTTATCACACCAGACCGTGTTTACTTGTCTGGTTGTTTGGCTGCATTTAATTCTGAGGACCTTAAATGAAAGTATTGATCTGACTATTTGAGAAGTTAGATATCATTTCGATTTTTTGAAAGGGAGCTATCACACCAGGACCGAGGTTAATGTTGGTTGTTTGGCTGTGAATTTAATTCTGAGGAATAAAATGAAGCATTTATCTGACTTTGATATGTTAGATATACAGGGGCGAGTGGGGCATAAAGAATTTTTCCGCCGGGCGTGTGGAAGAGCCGAGTATACCTGACTTTCCTCTTGAGGAGGGGTGAGCGCGGTCAGCAGGGGACTGGCTGGCGAGGAGCGAGTGAAAAGTCCCAAACCTCACCGGAGGAGGTGTTGTCCAGAGCTCATCTTCTGAGGGGGCAGTCACTTCTCGATACGTTAGCAGAGGCTAGGGAGTCACAGTGGCCGCTCCCACAGGCCACAATACATGAAGCCAGAGGCCCTATAGGACGTCTGAGGGCAGGCCCTTCTGGGGAAGAGTGGTGCACACCGCATCACACGGTGCCGTCTCTCCTCAGTGCCCTCAGGAGATCAGTCTGCAAACCCTGCCAGTGTTCTAGGGCGCAGCGGTCTCCGGCGAGCGCTTCTCTCAGTTACCGCCCGGAAACGTAGCGGTGCTAAGAGGCTCGCGACCTCCACGGAGGTCTCTAGAGCAGCTAGTAGGGCCGTCCCCTGCCGGTTCGCCGCTTCAGGGCACCCAGCTAGCTGCTCTGATTACACCAGAGGTCAGTCTCCAGAGACTGATTCCCGCAGTAGACTAACGTGTCTAGGTGGGTCCTGCACACTGTAGTGTTGAGGCTATAGAATCCAGTTCTCCTCCACCTCAGTTTAAACGAGGTCATCCCCACTATGGTGGGTCCCAAGCAGGCTCTGGTAATTGAACAAGAAGTAAACACTATCTTGAGGAAGGAGGCCATCGAGGTGGTCCCTCCTCACATAGCAGAGTCCGGGTTCTACAGTCGGTACTTCACCATTCCGAGGAAGGATGGAGGGTGGTGTCCTATTTTAGATCTGTGTCATTTGAACCGCTCAGTCAGGCGACTGAAGTTCAGCACGCTTGCACTCAAACAAGTCGTGTCTCAGATCAAGTCAGAGGACTGGTTTGGCACAATCGATCTAAAAGATGCACATGTCTTCATCCTTCCTCATCACAGGAAGTTCCTGAAGTTCGTTTTTGGGGGCAAAAGCCTACCAATACCAGTTCTTCCTTTGGCCTTGCACTCTCACCCCACACTTTCACGACTCAACCACATCAACGATTGGTTGATATTAGCTCAATCAGAGTGGATGGCAGTTCGACATCGAGATGTCGTTCTCGCTCACACGAAAACGCTGGGGTTAAGACTTAAAGCTAAGGAAAGTGTGCTTTCTCCAGTACAGAGAACCACTTATCTGGGCGTGGTGTGGGATTCGACCACGATGTAGGCACGTATGTCTCCTGCTCGGATCGAGTCAATCCTTGTCGCGAGAGTGAGACAAGGCTGGTCACTCACTGTCAAGCAGTTCCAGACTGCTGGGTCTGATGGCAGCTGCGTCCAACGTGGTTACTTTTGGCCTGCTGTACATGAGACCCCTACAGTGGTGGCTTAAGACCAAGGGGTTCTCCTTGAGGGGAAACCCGCTTCGCATGCTCAAGGTCACGCGGCGGTGCTTGCGTGCCTTAGACATGTGAAGGAAACCTTGGCTCTTATGTCAGGGCCTGGTGCTGGGAGCTCCTGGTCACCGCATATGCTAGCGACAGATGCATCTTTCACCGGTTGGGAGCGGTCATGAGTGGCCGCTCGGTCCGCGGCCTGTGGAGTGGCCGCCATCTCACGTGGCACATAAGTTGACTGGAGATGCTGACCATGTTTCTAGCTTTGAAACACTTCCTCCCAGGCCTAAGAGATCGCTATGTGTTGGTGCGCACCAACAACACAGCAGTGGTCTTTTATATATGTGGGGGCAGACATCCTGTCGAGGCAGGGGCCGAGGCCCGGGGTATAGATGCCTCACCCCGAGGGGTGAAGCAGACTTGGAGAGTCTTTGGCCAGGCTCAGGTGGACTTGTTTGCGACTCAGATGATATCGCACGGTCCCCTCTGGTTCTCTCTCTGACTCATCCAGCTCCACTGGGGCTGGATGCCATGGTACAGACGTGGCCGAGGCTTCGTCTGTACACCTTTCCCCCGATTGTTCTGCTCCTGGGAATTCTGGAGAGAGTGCGCTGGAACGAGGTCAGTCGACTGCCAGTAGCCCTATTCTGGCCGGGCCGAGTATGGTTCTCGGACCTGATTCCTCTCCTCGATGGCACTCCATGGGAGATTCCCGTCAGGAGAGATCTCCTCTCACAGGCGGAGGGCGTGCCCCCACCCAGAGCTGTGGAAGCTGTGGGTTTGGCCTCTGAGGGGGCACAACTCATAGCAACTGGTCTCTTAACCGAGGTTGTTGAGACCATCCTCCATACAGAGCTCCCTCTATGAGGAAACTGTACCACTTGGTGCGGAGACCGCCAGCCCGACCCAGCTAACTGCCCATTTGGTACAGTTCTGGAGTTCCTGCAGGCCTGTTTATCCACAGGGTTGACCCACTCCACCCTAGAGGTCTTCGTGGCGGCCATTGCGGCCTACCACACCCCCTCTCGGTGGCCATTCAGTGGGAAGACACCCTCTTCTTACACGTTTCCTCCGTGGTACGCCGAGGCCTCAGGCCAGAGAAGCTTATGCTAAGTGGTGGATCAGGATGCTATTGAGCCCTCTGATCTCCCCTCTCCTTCGGGGGTCATGGCTCACTCCTCAAGAAGTTGGCCTTCGGGCGGCCCCCGCCTACTTTAGCCATTCCTGGCTCCATTTTCTCTCGCCTTAGTTGTGCTCTTCCACACTAGGCAGGGATTTGCAAGTCTGGCGGCGTGGGCATTCTCGTTACCGTACCATTTCGACACAGCTCGAGTTCCTGAAGGGGAACGTCTCCAGGTTATGTATGTAACCATGGTTCCCCGAAGGGAACGAGACGCTGCGTCTTAGGGCCATACTTTCGGCATCCCTGTCAGCACTTGCTTCACTCCTGAAGCTGACGCCGGTTTCACCGCACATGCTTTTATACTTCCTGGTCACTACGTCACCCCACCCGTGACGTCTCGCCCATCCATTGGACTGATTACACGTGATTCAGAGCGTGGTCACGCTGGAGGCGTTCCCGTAACGTTTCGACACAGCGTCTCGTTCCCTTCGGGGAACCATGGTTACATACGTAACCTGGAGACGTTTTCCCAGGAGGTCTCCCATCCAGGTACTGACCAGGCTCAACCCTGCTTAGCTTCAGTGGGCAACCAGTCTTGGGCTGCAGGGTGATATGGCTGTGGCTTGTGACTCTTAAAAAAAAATAGTTTTTGTTGATGAATCTCCAGACCATGTTAGCAAATCTACTGAAATACAAGACTGAAATGTGCTGTTTGTACAAGCAGCAGCCCCAAATATGAGCAGAATTAGCAAAAACGATCGCAGTAATGAGGATGCATTTGTTTTACAATTGACCTCTTAATCATTAAAATATCCACTTATTTATTTATTTTTAATTAATTAATTTTATTTTTGTTTATTTTTTACCACAAATGACATAGTTAAGAGATCATTATTCAGGTTGTAAATTTGAAGGGCAGCTGCAAAAAAAATAAAGACTAAAGAGCTAAAGGCGGCTAGAGATAAAAGTGCCCAAATTAAGGAAAGAAAGGTCCAAAACACTTTCTAAATGGGAATTGTTAGTTCAGATATCAAGGGGTTCTGTAGATGCTTCAACCATCCAAACCCTTCATAGACACCATATGATCACATTGAATGAGCTATAGAATTCAGTTGGCGCAGCAGTCAACAGTCAATAATACAGTATGAAGAACATAACACTGACCTGTATGGGAGGGGTGAAGAAGCTGTTTGCCAAAAAGCATGCCAGTGACCAAGCTCCGATTTTATGGTCAAATGGGACTAAGAAAAGCCAAAATTCAAAGCAATGGTTTGAATCTAACACTGCTACACCTTAGAAAAATACAGACAATGAGAGAATCGGTAAAGGTCAGAGGATCTACTCTAGTGTCTGTTTGATGAGTCAGTGCATTGACTTTCAGTCATCTTGAAAATCCTCACAGGAGGTGTTGAAAGAATGTAAGAAGTGTTTGTTATAGGAATTTAGTGAACTTGGTGGGTTTGTTTTAAAAGCAACTTTGTTTTTCTGACTACATTCTAAAAGAGGTGTCCTTTTTGGTTTCCCCAATGAAGTACTTCTGAGTTTTCATAGGTTGTTTAGGGATTTTGAACTTGAAATGCCATCCACCCACCCACCACCAACCCAGCCTCATTTACTCCAATGGACAGCCTAATTAGTCCCCTACCAGTATGTACAAATAAATAAATAAACGCATCACAATAAACTAATTCAGCGAGTAATAGAGCAATGTGCTGTCAGGTATTGTATTAGTAAAATGCTGTTTGGTTACAGTGGCTTATTGTGCTAACATTTCCGTACTCGCCAGTGCTCTTTGTGTGGGTGATGATATTGAACATTTTTGTTTTCCTTTTTGTTTATCCTCAATTTGTCTTCTGCGGAGAATGTGGGGTGGTGCTTTTCGCAAGAATGTGTTGCGTGGAAATTCAATCCGAACTAAAGCTACTTTGGGCTTCTCCCTCGCCGTGTGCCCTTTGTGAAGCAGGATTTGGTGTAAATGCTCCACTCCTAATCTGTTCCGTACTCAACGTTAGCCCGTAACTGGGCAGCCACTGACAACTGCCTGGAGATTAGCTAGCACACCAGCTTAAACCCACAGACTTGCTCAAATGAACCTCATTTTTAAACAGTCCTATGGATTTTCTTGAAGACTGGCAGATTATTTGGAAGAATCCCGTTAAAAGGATCTGTGTTAGAATGTTCCATGCCATACCTCTGTCAATCACCCTGGGCATTTGCAAATCCTACCGTATCTGCAAAGGATGTGGCTTGGAAGGAAGTGTCTGAAATGCATAAAATAACACAAAATTATAGTGGTCAAAGCAGTTTAAACTATTTTTAGCCTCATACATGGGCTGAATTTGTTTCACATTTACTGTAAGTGGGTGATGTACAGTATATGGATATTTATTCAATTATGGACACTTTTATGTCACAAGGGATGATGTTTTTATTAAAACCAATATTTAAAAAAAAAATTTTTAACAGTTTTAGTTTATTTTTGCTTATCTTTAAATGCATTTTATGCCTATATTTCATTGTTTAACCCTTGTTTAGATCTTGATTTTTCAGTCTTATTTTTACCATTAAATAATGTATGAATATATGTGAGTGTGTGTGTGTGTGTGTGTGCACATTTAAAACTATTACTAAACAAAGAGTGAAAAAACAATTTAGTTTAGCAAACATGATTTATATACATGTATATACATTTAATGTGGCGTAATTACTACCAAGACCACCAATCTGCCACGTAACATTTTATAATTTTGGCATCAATAATGTTTATATTGTGCTTATTTTTCATTCAGTAAAGAGCATGCTTGAGATGAAATGAGATATGATGTGCGAAAGAAAACAAACGAACAAACTAAAGATGAATATACAATAACACTAGCGAACATAATCTCTTATGTTGCTGCTTTTGTTAAAAAAAAAGTGTATAAATATTGTTTATGCATGTACTTTCACTGTTGAACATTACTAGTGAAAAAAGAAATGAGAAGGTAAAAAGTGTTTTAAGAGAGTTTATTTTCTTGAAAGTGCCCATAGTTGAAGAAAGAGACATATTCTGTCTGTTCTTCCCATGAAGTCATCCACCATTCTCTCCACAGACCCGTGATCCTTTGAGGCAGCAGTTATATGACAGTGTAAAGACAACATGAGCATGTGCTCATGCATGCCTGTCCTTTACTAAATCCTGAAGGTCGTCATGACTGCATCTTTCCTCCAGCCGGAGCTTATTGACTATTGATGTCTGCATGATGCGCTGATCCTCTGCCAAGCACCCGATGCGAGCGGGGGGGGGGGGGTAACTGTTGAATTGTTTGCTCTGTATGAATATCATGTCATTAGATTGATAACAGCGAGAATGGAAGGGTATGAGGCTAGTGGTCTGGGTCCTTCTCTGACAAATGTCCCGTAAAGAGGATTAGCAGTGGCTACATTTGCATCGACACTAGCGTGCTCGGTTGAAATCGAGAGTCACGCAGAGAAGCTTGTAGAGAGGTATTGACATAAAATATTAAAAGCTGGGTCAATGGAAAAGCACTAACTGGATTATTCAAATCCTACAGGGTGGCATTTCTCTCAGGAAATGTGCATAATCAAAGCATTCGCATGTCCTTTGCCTTCCTCTCATTTGCAGATGTCCTCAATAACTGCTCAGATGATAGTTGAAAGAGAAGACGGTCCATCTGAATAACATCGGGGCGGTATTGCGGCCCTGGAATCACAATCCGCCAATATTGGATGAAAGCTGAAATGTCATATTCGGCTGAAGTCATGACGAAATATCAAAATCTGTTGAGGTATTTACGGAGAATGCCAAAGCGCCTGCTACCCTCCGCTGTGCCTTCCTGAAAACAAGAGAACAAACAGCTTCTAGGTTGGCACAATGAGCGATGGAAAGAAGGGGAAAAAAATCTTCATAATGCCTCACCTTTATGAAAAAATGAAATATCAGCAGGGTTCCACTACAAGGCCGACTGCTGCTTTTGCCATGAATCACTTGAGCGAGTGCAAAATGTCAGCTGAGTGGCCTTTTGCGGGAGGCTGGAGCTGGCCTTGAGAAGCCCCCCTTGTGGCCTTTCAGAGAGCCCTGTGAATTGACTGGGAACTGGAGGGGGGGCACCGGGGGGAACCGGGCCATGCCAGCACCATGGTGGGATTTTCAAATACTCCTCTGGTATCATCTCTCGGCCCACTACTTTTTCCACTACAAAGTAGTGTACTCTAACTTCAGCGGCTTACTCCTACGCAAACGAGGTTTGTGTGAGAGAGAGAGAATGGAATTATTGTTTGTATTCGAGCACAACTGGGTGATTTGAATACCGAAACATGCTGTCCAAATGTTATCAAACACAAATATTTATCCATATTTAAAATGCAGACAGAGAGTGCTCGTGTTTACATGTACATAACAAACGGCAGCACAATTGGACGAGGCCAGAAAAGTCACGACAAGCCCTCCGGGCCAGTGGGCTCACAAATACAAATCATTTCCATTGTGTTTTTTGTGTTTTGATCCGCACTAACAGAGCTGCTCCGACACACCACGTCCCAGGCTGGCGTTTGGCTAGGAAAGACCAGCGAAAGGGTCACATTAGCATAAAAATTTGAGCAAGAGAATGTTAATCGCAGATCGACAGGGAGCAAGCCAGACTCTTTTCCGACATCTGTCGTGCGTGTCTGTTATTCTAAGTGCTCCTGACACAATTTGCAGATGGCTCAAGAAGCGGTTGGTAAGAGTTGAGTTTGGTTTGAGGCTCAATTTGGCTCAGGAATTGGGAGTTGCTAAACTGTGACATTTGAGAATCAACCCTTCGGCTGTCCAGACATCGCCCGAGAGGATAAAAGTGCAGAGCACATAACAGCGGTGATGATTTCAGCAATCCGGTGTATGACACTGTGAATTATGTCCAGTAGCCACCTGTCCTATCCTCCCCGCATGCCTCCCTCCTGTAATACAGCGCTAGCGGGGCCAGGGTCATACCTAAGCTTCCCTCAGTTTGTACCGGCGTCAGCGATTCCCTTTATAGACTGTTCACACAATATGCTGCACAGCACTTTCTGTCTTTCCCTCTCTTTCTCTCTTCCCCCCTCAAACAAGCCTTGACGAGCACCCTTGTTCCCTGAGTGAAACCCAGCTGGGGGTTTTTAATTAGAGGTTGTGATTTTTGTCACGGATGTCTTTTTCATCTGCATGGTGACCCCACGTGTGCTATTCACTCATGTAAGCTGATGCCGCTGACATAACTTATGGTCATAACTTTGTGCCTACTAATCATAACACGCTTCGGAAGCGTAAACACGTTTTAAACAGCTACTTTTGATATTTTCCTCAGAAAGCAAGGCTGCAGTGAATGCCTCTTTGTCAGTTCAGGATTTTTCCCCATCAATTTTACGGCGCGCCAAGGGAGCCGTGACAGACACAGGAAAAACTTCATTAATCAAACACTTTCCTATCCAAACAGCATTTGTCAGTGTAAAACAAAGGATGTTGATACCAAAAAAAGGAAGAAGAAATCCCATTAACGTTTAACAAGATGTTTAGGGAGGTTTTTGTATTTATTTAATTTATTTAAATTTTTATTTGTTTTTCCCTGCTTGACCAATCTCCCACTTCTGTGAGGACGAGATCCCGGGGCGTTATGTGGCCAATCTTTGTAAAGTATATTTAAGGCTTGAGAAATGTACTGAACTGCAACTCGAAGAACTTCACTGCAACACAGCAGTTCAGTATTCTTCCACCCTTGTTCACAAAAGATAATTTATTAATTTTGATAATCTGTATAATAATTAATATATTTTTAAATTAATATATATAAAAATTATATTTAATAAACATTAAGATAGATCTTTACTTACTGTACAGTTTATAATTATAATTTAATTTAATAATTATAATTTCCAAATTGCAGTTCTGTCCTAATTTAAAATGATTTAAAATTCAGTAATGTTGATTATTGTATTTGGGAATGCTCATTTTATTGAATTTCTTTCCTGGCATAGTCAACACATGTCAACTGCTAACTGACAAGATTATAACAATTAATTAGAGTGAAATTAAATTAGAATAGACGAGCGTCTGTGACCCGTTAAAAATACCAACAAAATTACTTTTTTTTTCATAAGAAGGGGTTTATTTTTGCATGTGCAAATAGCAGCATAAACAACAACATGAGGAACATGACAATTTACACATTGTCACATGACACACCTGCAGCTCACAGGGAAAAAGAAAGAAAAAAGCTTACACAAAATATATTTCACTTAAACATATTAACAAAAAAAGAAGAATCCTCGGGCACCAAATATGTTTCGTAGAACTGGGCATATAGTTGTCATATAGTCTGTGTGTATGAAACAAAGCTGAAGTGTTGATTGATATTACCTGCATTTTTCAGGTAGTTTTAAAGTGTAGTTTTCACTCCCGTAAATCACTGAACTCTGTCTATATGCAAAACAGGGTTAAGCACTAAAAGGTAAACTAATCTGCATTGTGTAAATGCTTATATATTTACTTTTTTTTTTTATTACCATAATTACTTTTGTAACCGTTTAACTGATCATTGGTGGTCATTGGTTAACATTTTAATTGCATGCATCCGCAATTGTAATTTATAAGCAGTTCTCAACTCAGTTCTGAATAGCGCACAACCCTGGACACTGGGGAGTGTTTATGAAACCTGTTTGAAGCACTTGTTTTTGGAATTCCATTTGATGACACTAGTGGCGCGAGCATTACACACTTCAACTTTAACTGTTATACCATTGGTGTTCTACAATAAATCTAGCAAGTACACGAATGCCACCTTTTCTGCTGAGCTCAGCCCTTTGCAGAGAGCATTATAGCTCCCTCTTTGTATTCAGGCAGCATCTCCCAAAGAGAGAAATCTTAAGAACGGTCACTTACCATTCTGACAGCTCATTGCCAGACATGACGCCAACCTCCGCGCGGAGCTGTAAAATCATGAGTCAGCGTTTTCAGATCGGGTGCCAGTGTTCATCTGAAATGTCCAACAAGCCAAATATGCCTGTGGTTTAGCGATAATGACAACATAAGGTGAATAAAAACCATTAAGTAGGCCAAAACCAGGACAATGACCTACGTAAGCACCTATAGAGTGCAAAGTACACACACAATTTCCCTGCTACTAGGTCTATTTCTGCTTGAAACAAGGGGCAGCTAGGAATGGAATGGCAGGTAGTGTTTAATAAAATTGAGTGGCATTATCAGGCCCAGCAACTGACTTTTTAACTCAAGGACAAAAACTCAGCTCTACGTAAGAGCTTAGCATCCTATGGCTCTCTTGAGCAAGGTCTCGTTCCATAATGGAACAATGTATGGTGTTGTTACTATTAAGAGCTGATTAAGATGTATGGTGCAGACTTTTTAACATGGCACGTATGCATATTATACAACTGCCCTGTTGCTTTAAGCCCCACGGCTGACATTTTTCACAGATAGGACTGAAGAGAAAGAGACAACAAGGGTGTGTTTGGACTAAAAGCCACCAAGCTGAATGATCGTCATGTTGGAATTATGTTCTGGAAGACAATGCTGTAGATTTAAATCTAGTCCTAGTAGACGGCAGTGGTTAATTTACTACTCGCTCTGTCAATTATTTTCATATTGCGCAGACCTCCAGCAACTCAGTTCATTAACTTTAGCCCTCAAAGCCAGGCTCTTAAACATTTTAATTAAAAGAGTAAAAATCTATAACAACAGATTAAGAGCCCTGAGGCTAAAAGAATACAGTTAAAGACCAGTTGAGGTCTTGGCCCAGCTTTTTCAAAAAATAGGGTGCCAGGTAATTTGAAAACTAGAAATATAAGTGTTAGAAGGCTAATCTCTCTCTCTGATAAACTCTTTTAAGACTCTTTTTTTAAAGAATAAAACGGCATAAAATAGAATGGAGGACTTAATTCAATCTTAATACATGAATGTATTTACTTAAATAGGAATGTATTTATTTAATACTTACTTGGATACTTTTGCTGGTTCCATTATCTCTTTATCTTCCTTGCTCTGTTGTAATCTGGCCTATTCGCAAACAGTGTAATGCACACAGAAGTACTTAAAAGTTATCTAAATAATTATTCACAGACCTGTAATTTATTGGATGTGCTTTAAGGAGTCAACAGGCATTGTTCAGTTAGCCCCTGATAGTGGATGATGTAACTAAACCATCTGGCTGCAAAAAAAAACATGTTTTTTTGTTTTTTCATTAATGGCCATTTAAAATGATCTGTCTAGGTACATTTTTATTTTTATTTAATTTTTTGCAAGCAAGATCTTTATATGATAGTAGCTGTTTTGCCATTTATTGCAGACAACCTTGATTTGGCTACAGGTTTGATGTTTGATTTTAAAATACTCGAAAATCTTTAAGTTAACAGAAAAAGAAGGTTAGGTATGTGTTACACATATACACAAGCACGCACAAAGTCAGAGAGGTATTATAAGTGTTTAAAGGTCTTCTTGTCCCAGCTATGTCCAAAATCACCCCAGGGTCATCAACAACATTTCAGTACAACCCTTAAAACACTGGACATAGCACTCACTCATTGTCAGCTCTAACCCTGAGTCTCTCACTTACAGAAAAGCTCCCTGAAGTTTGATATGATAGGATCAGGCAGGGGTCTGCGGGAGCCTGAGTGCGCTGATGGATGAGAGTTTGAAGGCTAGCCAGATGATAGATCTGGACTGGAACATGTCCACCGAGTTACTGCCAGAACTGACAGCTCAACACAATGGTGATGTCTATAAAGATCTGTATTGTCCAAATTCATGTATGGCAGGGAAATGTAGCAGGGCCGTGGAACAGAAATATGGACTGGTTAGTAGAGGTTTTGGGCAGGCTATAATGTGAAATCCCTGAATTTCTGAATAATTAATGTGGATTACAGGGAATAGCAAAGTTTAATTTAAGCTATATAACTTTCTTCCCCATTCTAAATACAGTTTCAGCTGAGAGGAAATAAGATCCCTCGATGATGATCATTCCATGTTAAAGCTTCAAAATGCAGAGCACTTTAATCAGTAAGAATGTGTTTAATTTAATATTCATATACCCCAGATGCACATTCATGTAGGGGCTTCTTGCTGGACTCTGGACACATATAATGTGGATAGCTTTTATCCTTTGAGATGGTCTGAATTTTCCAAGACTGGACAGATTAGAACGGCAGCTAATTCCCTGATCAGAATAATTAATTTCTCAATAAGTATGTTTCCAAAAATGCCAAATTATCCCATCATTCTGAATTTTCAGCGCATGTAGTTTGCTGTAGGTCTGTGTGGGCTCCTGTGATCAGGATGGCTTTTCAAAGCAGACCTCAAAAACAAGGAGCATGATGGGAAGTGACTGAGCGTTAAGAGGGAGTGCCAGGGGCAACACGTTAGCAAAGAGGGCCACAAAATTCTGTATTCCAGTTGCCAAGGCAACCAGCAGAATCTTCTGCGTGTATACAAAAAGGCAAGCCGGTTTGACTGCGAGGCAAGCGCACAACTCTAACACTCAGTTATGCAGAACAGCGTATGGATGATTATTTAGAGACTAAAAAAAGAGCCTGAAATTGCTCTGCTGCTCTAATTGTGAATTTCAGGGAACATAAACTTCAGAGTCATTTTGGGAAAGCTAATTGTGACAAAGCAAGAAACAGAACTGAGGGCCTTTTCCTAAAATAGAGGCTGCATTTAGTGCAATTAGCTAAAATAAGTCAAATGTATAAAAAAAATATATATTGTAATTAGTAATACTTATACATGTATTAAAAATAATAAAAGCAACAAATTAATTCAAATTGAGAGCATATTTCTCATTTTTTTATATCTGATTTATTTTTATAATAATTTAAGACACAGTCAGATTGTAAGAAAAAAATCCCTCCACTGTGAACCCCTACCTTTAATAAGAAGATTTCACAGGTCATAAATCCCTGTAGAATATCATTCATTTTCCCCCCAAGATACCCAAAATGTGGTTTTAATGTTTGTGGGGTAATTAGGTTAAACTAGGGGAGAATGACAGTGTTTTGCCTTAGGTGGATGGTTAATGTGTATAAAATTATATTTCAGACTAAATCATGAGGCTTCAAATCTAATCTGGAGCTGGGCCTGATTTGCATAATGTTCTCTTTTTAAATATGTATATTAATAAGCAGATGAGGACATGGGAAGTGGAGTACATTAGCATGCTTTTAAAGGAACTTGTGTGATCTGTGATGTGGCCAGGGCACAGTCTCTGCAATGCATTCAAATAGAGGTTCTTGGCCCTTAATGAGCCTGGGCCGAGGGGAGGCTGACGTGATTAAGAACTGAATTCAAAATGGTAATATTTTCACTGTGGTTTTAGTTCAGAAATGTTGTTTACATGTAAAATCGAACTAGGTTCCATTTCAAGGGCTTTAATTTTCTTAGTGGTGTCTTAATGGTAATACAGTTCAATGAAAAGGAGTCACTCTACACTTTACTCTTGCATTTAACTGATCAATCAATCCTGTATTGTAACGAGGCCAGACATCTTTTTAAAAAAAATAAAAAATCGTCCATAGGGTTTAGACCCCAGTTTTCTTCTATTTTCATTTTTGGATGAACTGCCCTATTCAAGTTTTGACTATTGTACATGAAGCATTTTGTTGGTTTTATTTTCTGGTTTTTATTTCCGAACTATTAGAATATTTCGGCAGCTTTGTTTAGGTGCCTTCCTGACCCTTATGTAGCCATACCCCAGCTTGAATACTATTGGCATTTCAGATAAATTATATTTGATTGCTATCTTTGTCCTCTAAGAAGGTCAGTTGATTCTAGTCTAGTTCAATCATCATCTGGCTAAAATAAAGTTGTATAACCTCATGACAATAATAATTCATATTCAAAAACATATTGTACCAGCGGCTGTTTGAGTCAGGGTGAACGTTCAGGTTTATTGTATTTTAGGTCTGGTACAGAACAAAATGTTTTAGATCAATGAGCCATTTGCAAGAATAACCAGCTGGATTTTTTGTTTTGTTTTGTTTTGTTTTTTGGACCAAAGATCAGTGAATTCTAGTATAGCTCAGTCATCATCTAAAATTAAGTTGTACAACCTCAGGCCAATGATAATTCACATTCAGAAACATACCGGCGGCTGTTTGAGTCAGGGTGCGCGTCCAGGTGTATTGTATTTTAGGTCTGTGGTACAGAACAAAATATCTGCCCACCTATAAATCAATGAGCCATTTCCCAAGAATACCCAGCTAGATTTCACTTGCTTTCTGATATTATGGACATAAAGTTAGAAGGTTAAAAGTTATTTTTGCCAAAAGATTTCAGGATCTGTCTTTTGGACATCCTTATCTGTGCATACATCAGGTTACATCAGGTACAGTACAAGTGTATCTTTATATATATTTATAAAAAAAAAAAATCCATTAACATTCTCTCTTAGGCATTAGCTGAAGTTTAATCTTTTCACTGAGAAATAATTGATTTGGAAAGACCTTGGCATGTTGTCTTCATCTCAAGGAGTCCAAGAGGAATGGCAATACAGTGATGGGGAACGGCAAGACCAGACTGACTCTATCCTGTGCCATCACCAAAAGAGACACGCCAGGGAATAAAATCTGCCAATAGGAAGCTGACATTGCACACATTCTACTGATTGTCAGCATGTGCCAAGATAAAAAGTTAAAAATGCTAAAAGTAAGAAACTCACTCACTTTCTTATTTGTTCCTCAGAGGAATCAGAGGAGAAATCTACCTTTTGACTAAAGAACATCTGTTGCCCTTTCACAGCCTTAGGCTGTGGAAATCTTTGTTCCATTAACATGTGGTGACTATTTGTATTTTTTAGGGATGCACCGATACTACTTTTTCCAGTACTCGCCCGATACCAATACTTTTATTTTTGGTACTTGCCGATACCAAGTACCGATACCGATATTTTTATTGCATTTGTAAATTTTTTAAATATTGGGTACAGAAACCAAAAGAGTATGTATAATGTTAGTTGGTTAACTTCATTTATCAAATAGATACAGTCAAACCTAAATTTATTCAGACACCTTCAACATTTCTCACATTATCACAGTTTATTTGCTATAGTTTAGAAAATGGTAATACAATATGACAAGAACTCAGAGTTAAACTGTGTCAGAACAAATTAATCTTGATAATGCTAGATAATTTTGATTGAAAGGTATGTAATAGATTACAATCAACCAAAATTATTCAGACAGCTGGTATGACAGTATTTACACAACTATGAATACTTAGTTGGGCAACCCTTAGCCTCAATGACAGCCTGTAGTCTCCTGGGCATGCTGTCACCCAGCTTCATGAAAACCTCAACTTCAGTTTTTTTCCCAGACTCGGTCTGAATAATTTTTGGAACAATTTAATAAAAATTTGTATCAATTTTACTGTAGTCCACTGTATGAAGAATTTTTGGGTATGATTTGTCACAGTTTACTTTATTTTGCTATCCTCACTTACATAAATGAACTAAAGTGTCCTGCACCCACTAGTAAAAAAAAATATCAAAAAATTATATCTGGTTTCTAATTTTTGGTTTGACTGTATATCCTTCGGTTATTTTCACACTTAATTATGCCCATTAAAATGTATTTTACAAGTTTTAGTTAATTTCACTGGTCGTTTTTTTGCTCTGTGTTACATCATCTTTAATTTAATAGCATTATTGCATGAGAAAATAATAGATGACATTTTGGTTTGGCACTTTGCTGATAAAAGATCAACTGCGTATAAGTGTGTGGAAACTTACTGTGTTGAATTTTGTGGCGTCTAAATTGCTCTGGGACATATTTGCTTGAACATATGTACACACAGAGTCCTGTCCAGGCCTCCAGAACTGGTCATCTGTAGCCTGCCATATAAAAATTCCCACAGGCTGCTTCCTGTGACAGGGCAAACACTGCAACTTGCCTGAAAAGACTGGCTCTGAAACCAACATGGCCGGCTATCAGGAGAATATACCCACAGGGCTACCCTGGAGCCAAAATGGCCGCATCCCATGGGCAGCGTACCCACATGGCTGCCCTTAAAGCCAATATGGCCAAAATTCCAGGATGTGCAACATCTTTGTTGCAGAAGACTCAAAATGGCCAAATATTAATGGCGACCTCCCAAAGGGTTGCACTAGAGCCAAAAAGGCTGACAACCACAAAGCTGCAAGCAGGCCACCTTTTTCAAAACACAACTAGCCAAATGGCCAGATGTTTATGAATCAAAAACTATTTAGTCATGACAGCGTGCCTGAATGATTCCACCTCTTGAGCCATATAACAGCGTATCCAAATCATCTCCCTCTTTGCCAACTATGATCTGTTTCTTGGACTGAAATTTAGAGACAATTAATTCACCAAGGACAGTCAAGCAAAGCGAAGTCCATACAATCATCACTCGCTAATCTCTCATGCCTGTGGAGAAGATTATGCATCAATTTAAAGCATAATTAAAATATAAAATTTTCTAGATTGAAAACTGTAATTTGCAAAGACACCACGAACGAGTTTTTAAACAAGAAGTTCATGCATTCTGACATTCAATTTGATGGCGAAGTTCAATTCTAGACTACAGTGCGATCAGAATTATACTTTTCACAGAAACCATGCCTCCCAGTTGGCTAGATAATATGGCTCAGTGGTGAGGCAGAATGAGTGTGCTGATGTCTTTGGTAATTGTGGAGGATTAGAAATGCATTGAGTTTGAAATGACATTAGTTGGGCTAATTAAATTCTGGACGATTGTGCTGTGCTTCCACTAGGATCTATGTGTGCTAAGAGAGAGAAGGGTTTGTTTGTGTGTGTATGTGTGTGTGTGTGTGTTTAGGTCTTATCTCCTTCGACAATGCAACATCCATTCAGCCCTGTGGAAGAAATTACTGCCTGCAGCAGGTAGGGAGAGAATATGTCACCAGCAAAATCAAACAGAGTGAAACAGAGGTAGAAAAGAAAATGGTAGGAAAAGAATGGTAAGCAAAGGCGGTGGAATGAAGAACTTTTTTCATTTGTAGTCAGGCAGTCGACTGATTATCTTAATTATAATTTGTTGAGGTTGAGAGGTCACATATTATTCATTAACATAAAATGTAAGTGGCCAAATTATAAATCTGAGAGTCAGACATTTTTTCCTGAACTATCCAATTATCTCAAACTGCTTAAATAGTGTTTTGGTTCAGATTGAGATAAGTTGTGGCAGGAGGTTTATTTAGCTGTACACTTACCGCTAACCAGAAAGTCAGACTAAATAAAGTAGACAATTATAAAAACTCTCTGTTTTAAACCCACTGTTTTCTGTCATGGCTCATATAACCGCTGCCTTATTGTTCTTTGCACATGTTGAGTGTTGCTGATTATTGCATTTTATTTTTACAGTGAAAGCAAAAAATTAAGCCTTTAGGAAGTATTTAGAGTACAATGAGGAAGTCTGCCACTGGTTCAAGCTCCTGTCCTTTACAGTGCCCGGGAATTACAGTGTAGTTCTCTAATTTGTTGAGGACATTTGTATAAAATGTGATTTGTTGTTGATGATTATGTAATGTAAAAAAAACTGCTTCAAAGGTACTTTTGTGATTACTGCTCAAATGTGTCACAAATGTTAATGAACAATAGCTATATCTTATTTGTGAACAAATGAGTCTTTTTAGTGAATTGATTGAACTGGTTCACAAAACTGGTATAAACGGTTTGTTCATTAACTGGACTGAATTGATCCAAGTGATTCTTGAGTCAACAACTCACTTACTGAGAACAGAGAACTGAACTGAAAACTGCCTTTAATGAGTAATTTGGAATTAACCAAGAATTTGACTGATGGGGGCGAAGTTACACACTGAAAAGTGAAAAGTGTAGGATTTACTTTAAAACAATTTTCATTTACTTCATTTTTTTAAAAGTAGAAATACTGAAATTGTATTTTCTTGTAAAATTTATACTACGTGGCTGATTATCGTGGTTTTATCTTAAGTTAATTTAGAAAAATCTGAATTTTACTATTGTTTATTGTACATGCAAATGATAATTAGGTTCTCAACAATGAGTTGAATCATGAATCAAATTAATTTCTTTTAACAGGATCAATGAATCAGACAGTTTCATACCAACTTACAGACTGCTTGAGCTCACAAATTAGAAGCATTAGGCATATTTATTTGTTTCTTTGCTTTATAAATAGGCTGGAGCTGAATAGCAATAATCCCCAGTTGTCATCCTGCATTAACAGATTATGGTTCATCTCCAGAGAGATTGCCCAAACTTCATAACCTCAGTTTCAACATAAATGAGATGCCTTTAAAAATATATGGGGAAAAATAAAACATGTTTACTGGTTTAAGTGGGATTTATGTGTGAAAGTGTTTGTGTGTGTGTGTGTGAGAGAGAGAGAGAGAGAGAGAGAGAGAGACGAAGACGAGGAGAGAGAGAGAGAGAGAGAGAGAGAGAGGAGAGAGAGAGACAGAGAGAGAGAGAGACTGGTATTTATGGCTGGTATAAACCTATTTTTTGTATTTTTAGCCATCTCAGCAATGGTTAGTCCAGATGGGAACAGACTCTGTACAAGAGTCCAATTCATCAGACAAGCATTTAGTGCCCTTTAATTTACCAGAGAATGAGAGACAAAGAAACAGACATAAAAACCTTCTAGTGGGTTTGAAATTAATTTCAAATTTCTGTTATCTAAAACTACACGCAAAAACACTTTCTGTAATGGAACTCAGCTTAATTGTATTTATGTGATTCAATCTGAACTGCCCAATTTCCTTTGCATAAATCTCACAGATTACCGTCAGATGAAACATTGTACTGCAATGTGAACTGACAACTGGCATAATGAGTCCAGAATGAACTGTGCATGTGTGATGTGCACCCAGTGTGTGTGGGTGTGTTGAAGGGTAAATAACAAAAATGGGGCTGCAACATGCTTGATGCGATCAGATATTTGAGGATGAAAAACATGGAAATTTATATAATGATCTGAGTATTAATAATTGCCTTAAGTGCTCTGCGAAAACCAATTTAAATACTGTTTTCCTCTCCCCTCCTGTCCTCATCGTGAAGTGATTTCTGAAGCAATGTGACACAAATGCATACTGATATGATTTCATTTTAAAGTATGCTGTTTATAGGAAGTAATTGTGAAATTGATGTAAATATCCAAAAAGGGGTGAGAGTGTTATGCTCTGAAAGCGAGTAAGTGGGCTGAATTTGGGTCAGAGTGTTGATTTTTATTAAATCTTCTCAGTATGGATTCCCTTATCCGAGCTCCAGAGATTCACTGAGAGCAGTCACAGTAATTGTGCATTGGTCCTGGAGCTGAAAATTGGTTATATATTGATGTGATATTGCGCTGGGGATAGGAAGAAGGCCACAGGAAGTCCAAACAAATAAGTGGGTTGGGGAGGAAAACGGAAATCTGGATTATCTCTATTTGAGAATCAAGCCAGAAGGGTGGAAGCTCGGCCCTATTATCAATATAACAAAAGGACCGATAGCCGCAGCAAACAGAAAGACACTGTCACGGTGCAGGGTGCCTTCTCGGCTTCCCCTGTGGTCTGTGTTGTCCTGTCATGTTCGGTAGCTCGTGGTCTGGGCAATCAGCGCTGATCTCGCAGCGGGGGTTCGCAGATCACGAGCTGACACTCCCCACCTGTCACCCATTCCCCCACTCCCTTATAGGTCTCTGTCTGTCTGTCGGTCGTCGTGAGTAGATTGTTTTGTCCCTGCTCGTGTCTTTGTGCGCGTGCAAGCATAAGTGTCTGACCCTCTGTTCTTCTGTGCTCAAGGACTCGTAACACGGAGATCCGGCATCTCGAGTGGTCCGCAGCGTCTGCCGGCCAGCTCTGGAATCTCCGCTCACCTGAGCAGCAGTTAACTATTGTTTATGTTATTTTGTGTTTTGTGGCGAGAATAAAGACTCTCCTTCCTCACTACTCTGCATCTGAGTCCTCTCTATATCCCAGACCCTGACAGAATCTACTCACCACAATGGATTCAGCAGAGGAGACGGAGTTGCGCCGAGCCCTCCTGCAGCAGGGCTCGCTTCTGGGGCGACAGCAGGAGGAACTCACGGCTTCTCGTCACACCTACTCTGAGATTTCTCTCCAACTCAACCAGCTGGTAGAACGGCTGGACCAGCTGCAGGCCAGCCCTTCGGCAGCCCGGGCTGGCACACCCGCGCCTGGTTCTGAAGGAGCCGTTCCTCGCCACATGGAACCGCGGCTTAATCCGCCCGCTCCATACTCGGGTGAGCCCAACTCATGTCGGTCATTTCTGTCCCAATGCTCGCTGATTTTCACTCTCCAGCCTTCTTGTTTCCCTACGGAGCAATCCAGGGTTGCGTTCGTCATTACACTCTTGGTGGGTCAAGCAAGAGAGTGGGGAACGGCCATGTGGGATAGCGAGCATGACTGCTGTTTGTCTTTTGAGGCATTTTCAAAGGAGTTGCGCAAGGTGTTCGATCGCTCGGCGCGGGGAATTGAGGCGGCACGAGCCCTGTCGCTGCTCCAGCAGGGACAGCAGTCCGTGTCCGGTTACTCCATTGAATTCCGCACGCTCGCCGCATCCTGCGGCTGGAATGAGAAGGCGCTCTGGGATCACTTCCTCCATGGCCTGGCTGAGTACGTGAAGGACGAGATCTATTCCCTTGAGCTGCCTTCTGGCTTGGATGGATTGGTCGATCTCGCCATTCGGGTCGACGACCGGATGGCTCTCCGTTCCCGGCACCGAAGGGGGGGGATTCCCCGCGAGCATGTAACGGGGGCGGAGTTAGTAGCGGCGTGTGACACGCTGTCTCAACGCCCCACCTTTCCGGAGGAGGAGCCCATGCAAATCGGGAGAGCACGGCTGACCATTAGGGAGCGACGGCGTCGCCTGGCCAATCAGCTGTGTCTCTACTGCGGGGAGGCGGGCCATGTTGCAGCGGCGTGCCCTGTTGCGGGGCGACGCTTATCAGGCAGGGGAGAGAGCATGGTGAGCGTCACTACCACTCGACTGCCATCTGGTGGTCGGCCAGAGTTTCAAGCTTCATTACAGTTTGGGGGAGCTGTCTTCCAAGTTTCCGCATTAATCGACTCTGGAGCGGAGGGCGACTTCATGGATTCCAGATTGGCCACACGTCTGGGGATTTCGTCCGTGGGCCTGGCCGAACCTATTTCTGCCAGGACCCTTTGTGGCACCATCTCACTAATATTACCCACGTCACTAAGTTTGTTACGTTAACCTTGTCTGGTAATCATGCCGAGGAGATCCGATTCCTACTTATTCATTCGCCCACCGCTCCAGTGGTGTTGGGTCACACCTGGTTGGTTAAGCATAACCCCCATATTGATTGGGCTCGCGGGTCGATTAGGGCTTGGAGCCCTTTCTGTTTAGCTCAGTGTTTAGGTGCTGCATTTTCCCCAGTCTTGTCTTGTTCTGTGTTGCAGGAGGAGCCGGTGAGCCTGGCGGATGTACCGGAGGCTTACCATCACTTGAGAGCGGTTTTCAGTAAGTCCCAAGCTTCATCTCTGCCTCCGCATCGCCCGTACGACTGTGCGATTGACCTGTTGCCTGGCACTTCTCCACCTAAGGGGCGCCTTTACTCTCTGTCTGGTCCAGAGAGAGAGACCATGGAGAGGTATATACACGATTCTCTGGTAGCAGGCATTATCCGCCCCTCTTCCTCTCCAGCTGGGGCGGGGTTCTTCTTTGTGGAGAAGAAGGATGGTTCGCTGCGCCCCTGCATTGACTATCGGGGGTTGAATGACATCACGGTAAAGAATCGTTATCCTTTGCCGTTGATGTCATCGGCCTTCGAACTCTTGCAGGGGGCAACCATCTTTACAAAGTTGGACCTCCACAGTGCTTATCACTTGGTTCGGATTAGGGAGGGGGACGAATGGAAGACCGCCTTTAACACCCATACGGGGCATTTTGAGTATTTGGTTATGCCTTTCGGGCTTTCTAACTCACCGGCGGTCTTTCAGGCACTCGTCAACGACGTGCTCAGAGACATGGTCAATCAGTTTGTTTTTGTTTACATCGACGACATCCTGATCTTCTCCCAGAACAAGCGCGAGCATGTCCAGCACGTCAGGCGAGTGCTCCAGCGGCTGCTGGAGAATCGTCTATTCGTCAAGTTGGAGAAGTGTGAGTTTCACGCACGGTCGGTTCCGTTCCTGGGGTTTATTCTCTCGCCTGAAGGTATCCGAATGGATCTCGCCAAGGTAAAGGCTGTTGCTGATTGGCCCACCCCAGATAGTCGTAGAGCGGTCCAGCGTTTTCTAGGGTTTGCCAATTTTTACAGGCGGTTCATTCGGAACTTTAGCCAGATCGCCCTTCCTCTGACTGATCTCACCTCCACTAAGAAGCGTTACGGTTGGTCTTCGCAGGCTCAGACTGCGTTTGAGAACTTAAAGAGTCACTTCGTTTCGGCTCCCATTTTAACCACCCCTGACCCGTCTCGTCAGTTCATTGTGGAGGTGGATGCGTCCGAGGTGGGGGTTGGGGCAGTCCTGTCTCAGAGATCATCTTCAGACGAGAAAATACATCCCTGCGCTTTTTTTTCCCATCGTTTAACCCCCGCGGAACGGAACTACGACATCGGGAATAGGGAGTTACTAGCTGTCAAGCTGGCGCTGGAGGAGTGGCGCCACTGGTTAGAGGGAGCGGAGGTTCCGTTTATCGTTTGGACTGATCATAAGAATCTGGAGTATATCCGCACAGCCAAGAGAATAAATTCCAGGCAGGCTCGCTGGGCATTATTTTTTGGACGTTTCAGGTTTACCATTTCTTATCGCCCGGGCTCTAAGAATGGTAAACCTGACGCGCTTTCGCGAATCTTTGAGGCTGAGCCTAGTCCCACCCGCCCCGTGGCTATTCTGCGTCCCGAACGGGTTGTGGCGGCGGTCACCTGGGGGGTGGAGTCCAAGGTCCGCACAGCGCTACGCGACGTTTCTGTTCCCGCGGGATGCCCAGAGGGTTAGGAAGGATATCTGTCCCGGCACTTATCTCAGGTCTCCTTCTCCCCGTTGCTCTTCGTGCCCGAGTCAGGTCCGAACTAGCGGCTACAGGGGGGCCACTCTTTCTAGTCTAGCTTGCCCAACCTGCGAAGCGACTCGCACTGTAGGTTAATCAAGCAACGGTTTTGGTGGCCGTCTGTGGCGCGGGATGCTCGACGGTTTGCGACGGCCTGTCCGATTTGTGCTGCGGGTAAGGGCTCCAATCGACCCCCAGCAGGGCTACTCCAGCCGTTGTCGGTCCCTTCGCGGCCCTGGTCACACATAGCGATGGACTTTGTTGCTGGCTTGCCTCCGTCTAGTGGCAAGTCGGTAGTTCTCACTGTGGTGGACAGGTTCTCAAAGGCGGCCCATTTTATTCCCCTCCCCAAATTGCCGTCAGCGAGGGAGACAGCGACTGCTGTCTTTGATCACGTTTTCCGTATTCATGGCCTCCCGGTTAACGTGGTTTCTGACAGGGGTCCCCAGTTTGTGTCTAGGTTTTGGACAGAATTCTGTCAACAGCTGAGGGCGACTGCGAGCTTATTCTCTGGTTATCACCCGCAGACTAATGGGCAGGCCGAGCGTGCCAACCAGGATTTGGAGAGGGTTCTGCGCTGTGTGGCGTCTGCCGAACCGTCAGCTTGGAGTTCCAGGTTAACCATGGTCGAGTACGCGCATAACTCCCTCCCGGTCTCGTCTACGGGTTTATCTCCCTTCCAGTGCTGTTTAGGCTACCAGCCACCATTATTCCCCTCCCAAGAATCCGATGCCGTTGTTCCGTCCGCGCATGCATTTATTCAGAGATGCCTCCGTACATGGAGGATCGCCAGAGAAGCCCTCACCCGGACTGGCGAGAGGAACAAGGCGTCGGTGGACCGTCACCGTACTAAGCCCCCACTTTACGTGTGTGGTCAGAGAGTCTGGTTGTCGTCTAAAGACATCAACTTCAGACTGCCCTCACGTAAACTGGGACCCAAATTTGTTGGACCATTTAGGATCACTAAGGTGCTCAGTCCGGTGTCGGTGCGACTCAAATTAACCCCGCAGTTTAAAAGAATCCACCCGGTTTTCCATGTTTCCAAAATCAAACCCGTCTTTCGCTCCCCCCTTCAGCCCTTGACCTCCGCCCCTCCGCCTCCCATGCTTATCGAGGGGTCGCTCATTGATGTGAGACGTAGGGATAGAGGTCACCAATCCTGGTAGACTGGAAGGGGTATGGTCCGGAGGAGAGATGCTGGATTCCGGCTCGCGACATTCTGGATTGCGCTCGCATCGATCAGTTTCATCAGCGTCATGGTAAGTCCTCCGGGGACGCCAGGAGGCGTCCCTGAGGTGGGGGGTACTGTCACGGTGCAGGGTGCCTTCTCGGCTTCCCCTGTGGTCTGTGTTGTCCTGTCATGTTCGGTAGCTCGTGGTCTGGGCAATCAGCGCTGATCTCGCAGCGGGGGTTCGCAGATCACGAGCTGACACTCCCCACCTGTCACCCATTCCCCCACTCCCTTATAGGTCTCTGTCTGTCTGTCGGTCGTCGTGAGTAGATTGTTTTGTCCCTGCTCGTGTCTTTGTGCGCGTGCAAGCATAAGTGTCTGACCCTCTGTTCTCCTGTGCTCAAAGACTCGTAACACGGAGATCTGGCAGCTCGAGTGGTCCGCAGTCTCTGCCGGCCAGCTCTGGAATCTCCGCTCAATTGAGCAGCAGTTAACTATTGTTTATGTTATTTTGTGTTTTGTGGCGAGAATAAAGACTCTCCTTCCTCACTACTCTGCATCTGAGTCCTCTCTATATCCCAGACCCTGACAGACACAAACGCAAATAAACAAACCCTTTTTTCTCACTTCCATATGAAGTCTGACTTTTTGCCCCCTTGATTTATCATTTTGGTTCTCTTTAGCACAGTATAATGATATAATGCATATCATTAGTATCAGAAAAACATTGTATGTTTTGCTAATTAGTGCAGAGTTTTACATTATGTGTTGAATACTTAGGGTTTATGCAAAAGTTTTACAGCTCTTACTGCTTTTTAAATTAAATAGCAATGTGTATATACCGAGCTATTTTTATGTGCATGTTTTTATACTCAGCATACTGAATGTCTTCATTAAACTGCAGTGTTCTCCCAGTGTCAGATACTTGGATAAAGTCTGCACCTTGTTCAATCTTGAACGTCTGACGTCTTTTCCCTCCATTTCAGTAACCGTCTGGGCATTTACCAACTGTTCATCAATATTTCCTTGATTAGAAGCCAAGATGAGGAGGTTGTGGGGAAGCATGCAGAGATTTAATATCTCTGTATGAATGTGTAAATTTCATAAGGGCTTCTCAAATTTGTTCTCTGTACTCTTTTACATTATAAAACAAGCTAAATATTATGACTTTTTCCGTGTTTTCTTTGAGTCAGCATTTTAGAGATTGGTCCTGTCAAGTTGAGTATACTTTTCAGGCGGACATTTAAAATCTTCACACCTCCTTATTAAGAAAGACATTTAAGTTAACAATCTTAACAATCACTTGGCCCGTGGCAAGTTTTACAACACATTTGTGCACCTCATGGACCTGTTTATATCTTTTTATATTTGATTACAGATTACTTGTTTGTTAGCAGAGCTCTCATATATGATTTAACCACTAAAGTTGCACACCTCGTCCAAATGTACTGTTATTGTCTCATTAATACGCACAAATTTCTCTGTGGTAAATCTTGGCAGGTGTTTAATGGAAGTCCTTGGCTAGTGAGCCCAAGGTTAGCACCACGTCTCTTGAGGATAATTAGCATTGGCTCATTATAGGCGGACGGAGCAGCAAGAGGCCCCAAAGCCCCCATCACACCGAAGAAAACGAGCTCCCGCTCAGCGCCAGCAGCCTCGCAGTCAGACTCATTGCATCAGATCATATATGACATGCACGCGCTCTGCAATCACACGGTACCAGCTCACTGAGGAGCGAGAAGACTGCAGGGTGAAGTCTGACTGTAATCAAAATGCAGGCTTGAGTGAAAGCTGGATTGAAGACAAAGGCCCTGTGGAGTCGATGATTTCACTGCGGGTTTAGACAATGTAGGAGTAGCCTTCAGATAGAGGTAGTAGATGAGTGGAAGAGTTTGAAGTGTGCTTTTTTTTTGGCTTGGAGTTTTTGAGTACATGGGGATATCGTAGACCGGGATAGGTTGGCACATTTTTCTTGAAAAGAAGGGGAGGAAAAGAAGACTTCTGAATCAAAATATTCACCCTATACACACACACACACACACACGCACAGAGACTCAGGACCCTCGGTTCCGGTCTCGCTAATTACCGGACTCATAGAGAGTTGGCAGAGTGGTGTGGGTGTGCGGCAGTGGCCAGGCTGCAGACATGACCAGACCCCACCGCAGTGACCACTGTTTGATCCCTCAAGATAGTGGACCGAAAGCTCCTTTCCAAAGCCAAATGTGTGTGTGTGAGATGGTTTGTTCGGCTTTGAATTGGTGCGATTGGATGTGATCATTTTAAGAGTGTAACAGTGTGTATTTGTATTTTTGTGCAGAATAGTAGGTGTTTGATTTACTCAGCTCAGCTTAGACCCCTCCACTGTCCAGCCGAGAAAAAATAAATTATGAGAACGCCATACCCAACTAATTTTACATGCTCACACCTGTTAGTTACAGGCATTAATAGCCGGTAGATAATATCCTTTGATTTTTCTTTCCTGAATTTCCTCCTGTGTTTTCTTTTTTCATTTATTTGGATTTAAAAATAAGAATAGTTTTTTAAGCTTTGTAGATCCCACATTTTTTTTCCTTTGTATAATTCTAATAACTTATATCAGACAGCTGATGACTATGTTTTCTTTAACTAGAACATAAAGCTTGTTGAAAATGCATTTATTTAACTTGGCATTAAATTAAATATAGACATAAATGGACCAATGATATCTCACTATGACCCCCCCCACCCCCCCCCCCACAAACAAAACCCCCAAAACTCCAGCCCACTGCAACAGAAACTAAGTGGCCATCAAAATGTCTAGTTTAATGTTTGTCACTGTCATGAATGTTTAGTCAAGTCAAGTAACCTTTATTTATATAGTGCTTTATACGTGCTTTTACCATAAATAAACAGGCCAAATAACGAATCAGAGATGCAAACTTCATCAAATATGAGAAATTCAAACTCTGCTATAAGGCACCTCTGGGAAGACAAGTTATTATTCAGGTCAGTTCCGTGTTGATTCAGTCCATTTCAATAACTGTGTAAAGTTAATCACTTATGTTCAGAACAAAAACATATTAATTTACATTCATTTGTATCATGATCCAATTTGGAAACTTAGCGTGAACATTAACAGACATGTTCAAGAACAAACAAAGTGGCCACTTAAGCCACTCTTAAAAAAATAAATGTCTTTGATTTATATTACAAAATGCAAACCAAGTGGCAGATACTGAATTTTATAGATAAAACAGGCAACCAAATTTCCTATAGTGAAATATTCATATTATTTTATAGAAAGTTTCTGTTTGTCAAACATTAGTGGAGCATGTCCATAGTTAATGTGAACTGTTAGGACCCTTGTATGACCTTCAGAGGAACTGACTTCATGGATAATTAAAGATGATCTTAGGCCCAGTTGGTTAAAAAAAATAAAAAAATTAATAAGAATAGAAAAGTTAGTACTGAGAAAAGTTATAGAATCATTTGTTTGCAGATGACACTTGGTTTGATATTTTGTTATCAAATGGGACCAAATTCAGACATTAAGTGTGACTGAAATGTCCAAAAATCTCCAAATACTTATTTGGGGGCCCCTGCATATGCAGACATTCACATATCTAGCCCATTGTATTGCGATCACAGTCAGAGTCTCTCCATAAATCCACCCCCTTCACTCTCC